>OY723386.1:41889204-42119553 GCA_963210295.1 Ophion ellenae | reverse complement strand
TTTCCCGAAGCCCCGGCTCGATAATTAGAGCGCACATGTACGAGCAAATATGACAGAGCAATGGCAAGAAAAAATATAGTCTAGACAACGAGGAATCGCGCGTATCCAGTCGTGGGATGCGATACGAGCGATAAGGGAGTTTTCGACGTCCGTCCGTGAAGCTCCTCGCCGATCCACGTACGAGGGAGCGAAAAAAATGGGGTTTTTAGTGGGCGGTTTGTCGCGTGACGCTAGCGATTATGCCCGAGTGCAGTTCCGCGTCCGTGCTTTTCTCCGAAACACTTTCAGCTGCTCCGCACGTACTGAAAAAGCGCGATTAATTTTTGCGCCCTCCTCCCCCCTACCCTCCTGGTCGTTTCGTATCGACGCGGGCGTTACCGTTCGACAAAACTGCACCATCGTGGACTCTTAAGAGGGAATGACACCTCATCGCGGTCGGTATGGTAGAACAATTATAGATTCCCAAAAATCTCTGAAACGGCTCTTCAGATCCCGTCGAAACTTTGCCAAACGACGTCAAATAGATAGACGAACAGCTGTCTGCCCCTCAAGTTTTTTGAATTTGAGAAAAAAAAACTAGATCGGCTAATGATAAGTCAATCTACTTTTTTTTTCTCAAATTCAGAAAATTTGACGGGTAGACAGCTGTTCGTCTATCTTCTTAACGTGGTTTGGCAAAGTTTCGACGGGATCTGAAGAGCCGTTTCAGAGATTTTTGGGAATCTATAATTGTTCTACCATACCAGCCGCGATGAGGTGTCATTCCGTCTTAATAACGATAGTTGCCTGAAAACGAGTCTCCGGCGATGTCCCCGAATAAAGATGTTGAAGGGTTTTCAATTGCCCGGGGAGAAATTTGAGTCGGGAAAAAGTACGGCCCGTGATCTGCCTTCCCTAGATAATATCAGGCTCTGGTCGGGCCTTCCACCTTGAAATAGGTTCGCAATGTAACGGGTTTAAGGCTAATGACCAGGAAAGTTGTAGGGAATAGATCGGGAAATAACCAGGAACAAACGAGGAAATGAAAAATGACGTTTCAGCGTTTTTGGAATCCTTGAGGAGGTAAAATCGGGAGTGTATTCAATTTAGTATTTCGACATCATATTGTTTGTTGGTTATCTACTTGTTAAGGTAGTATATGCCTGTACACATACGCTTTCTCGCATTTCCTGATAGGCCTAGAGACAGAAAAATGTACACAGATCGTCCGAGCGAAAAAAACCTAGAGTGCAAAGGGTTATTTCACAGATATCGCAAAATCATAAGCGTAATGGCACGCATTGATATTTAGATACAGAACATTGATATTTCCCAACATGGCGACAAGGCGTTCAAAAACCACGAATGACCTGCTTTACTTGTTTGCCTCATAAAATAATTTGGCTATTCTTTATGCTGAAATCATTAGTTATCGTAATCCTGGTGTTTATGGTAAGCATTGTTATCCTCGTCGATTATCAATGATGAAATGAATGCTTTTAATAGTGAATAGAATTACAACAGATGTATTAGTTTCATCCCAATCAATTATAAATATCTTTGATGAGGTGAAAAGAAAAGTAGCTTTTCTTTAGTTCTTCAAGATAGGCTGCACTTTGCAGAACATGTGAATGTTCTGGCCGGGTAGGCATTACGTGAAGATGTACTTGCTCGCTATGTATCCCGGCCAGAAGATTGTAAATTTCAAACATAGAAGGCAAGCCGTAAAAAATGAAAAAACTCCATGCTGTTGAACCTTGCATCATACGAAGGCACCAAGCATTTTTCTAAATATTTTCATCAACTCATTTCGATGATTATATAAAATCTCTTTTCCAGATTTAGATCATACTAAACAAGGATCCGAAAAAATGCTCGGCGCATTTTCATCGGCAGACTCTGCCAAGAGAAATTCAAGGAATTTCGAGAACTGATTTTTCATTGCACTCCAACGATGCAAACTTCAACCTCGTAAAACTCTACGACGTCTTTGATAGGCGATTTTCCGTGGGACATTGGCTTCGAGAATAAGGGTTCGAGGCAGGCTGAAGAGTCAATGACCAGTCGCGCGATGCCTCGGGACGGCGAGAAACATTTTGTACACCTTTATCCGCAGCTTAGCCACAGTCGACTCTCACATTCATACACATAAGAGTTGACAACAGTTGGTGCAAACTTTCGTTGCATCGAGACAATGAGAATAGCAGCTCACCCAAAGAAATAAACATTCTTTCCATTATACGACGAGTAAAAGTGCAACGTACTCGTGCATGAGATTCTTAGATAACGAGAAGACGAGCACGGAACAAGGGGAGAACGATTCGAACTAATTTCCAAACGTCTCGTGTATACCGTGCTGAGTCATTTATTCGTTTCAAGGTTGTCTCGTCGTAGATCGAGGAACTCGCGGTTTCCCCGCAACCGAACGGTTGTTACGTCGTCCTACGATCCTTTCACGGAGAATTGTATTTCACGTGTGGCTTTTGCCACTCGATACCTGGCTCTATCGCCACTTTTCCTCGTGCCCTCGTTCTTCCCTGCAATTTGCATCGAGTCTTCGCACGCTACACGCATACATGAGATATCATATTTGAATTTATACATTTTCTGTTCGTGCAATCTATTCATAATCGTGTTCAAAGCGGGAGGCAGAATTAGAAGATCCAAAAAAGCGTTTTTTTCGGGATTTTTTTTTAGTAGGGAAGAAAAATAGTGAGCCCATACATTGAGGTATGTTTTCACGTATTTTTGAAATGTTTAAAAAAATGTTTCAACATGAAACAATAAATTACTGCAGATCTATCAGCCTGTGCGTCTTGCCACTGCAGTCCCCATGTGCGTCTTGCCACTGCAGTCCCCAATCGGCGGGAAAGATGCAGCTCGTAATTCTTGACAGAAACGAAAAAACCAATAAAATGTTCAATTGTCATATATTTTTCTTCTGGGTGAATTAAGAAAAAGCTGAAAAAATCGGGAAATTATGACTTTTCTCGAGTTTGAAAAAAAAAGTGTTAAAAAAAACACTCATAAAATTAAGGGGCCAAGTCCACTTTGGAGCCACGAAAAAAAGGCTATTTTCGCGATTTTTTTTGGTGAAATTTATAAAAGATATGAATATAAAAGTTGTTGGGCTTGATAAATGAAGTCTTCAAATACATTTTAAAAAAATGTAATTCATTTTTATTCATTTTTACGTACAAAAACTATAGTTTAACGTAACGCCTCAAAAATAGGTGGGCTAGGTAGCTCCAGCACGACTCGGCAACGGCTTGTCTGAAACAAAAAAATCAAAGTCCAGTAGATTCAGTATGACACCAGCTACAAAATGACCCTCGGATATAAAGTTTTATCAAATAATAAAAAAATGTCAGATGAAAAACGAAAAAAAAGTTTCAAAAACGTGTTTTATCGCAGTTTTTCGCAAAAAAAAGAGTAAAAATAGAAAATTTTAACACCATCGAGAGTCATCTTGTTGCGGATTATGTTTACAATATGTGGCTCAAATTTCAAGAGAATCGGTTTATTAGTTTTAGAGATACGATGGAGCTAGATTTTGAAAACGTTGTTTCGAGAAAAACGCGTTTGAAGTTTATACTATGAAAAACTCTTACCAAAACTCAATCGGCAATTCCTGCACCGTACAGAATCCCTTCTGATTGCTCATCATCGTCAATTTCAAGTTTTGCTTGCTCTCGATTTTTTGAAATTTTCAAAGTGGACTGGCCACTTAATTACACATCTATTTAGTATGAATATCAAGCGGTTAAAAAAAAATATATTTTTTTTTCTCGTTGTCCAAAATGGCCGACAACTAATATTTTCTTTGATCTTTTTTTTTAGGCGGTCCGCGGCAACATTTAGCATCCACAATTTTTTACCTAGAACAAAAAACAAAAATTCTCGTCAATCTACATTATAATACCTAGAGAAGTACGTACGGAATTAAAAAAATATTGTTCTATTCAAAAGTTGTAGGTATTTGAACTTAAGAAATGAATTTTCAGTGAAAAATTTCGTTATAACTGCTCATAAAATGAAAAGTTTTCGATTAATCAGAAATTCCGTATGTACTTCTCCGCGAAATGTAATTAGGAACATAACTTTTAAATTTGAAGTAAATCGAGTGAAAATTGTTGAAGTTATTTGCCACGCCAATTGGAAAAAAGTTGTTTCGAGAAGCTTCGAGTAGTAGACCATTTTGTACATCGAAAAAAAAATATATATATATTTTCTAACAGCTTAATATTCATACTCAAAAGTTGTGTAATGAATTTTACGAGTGAATCACTTTTTCATACGAAGAAAAATTGTTAAATTCGCACATGATTTTATACCCGTTACTGTGGCCTAAGGCCATAACGTGCTATAATAATTATTTCAAAAGACATTTTCAACGACTTTTTTAATTCACTTAGAAGAGATTTTCATACTGAAGAAAATAAACTTTGGTTTGATTCAATAGGTCGTTTAGTTTTTCTGCTATCACGCCCGCCAATTTGGAAAAATCGTGAAAATGAAAACATCAGAAAACACGCTTCAAAATTTTCAATACGAGGAAATATCAATATCAAATATCAATCGCTTCTCTGCTTTTCATCTTGTATCGTCGAAAATATTTACAATTGACCTCGGTCACTTTATAAATATATTCTTGGATAGTTTATCTACTGATTTAAGCAATAAAAAAAACGATTTTTCGGACCTTCTAATTCGGGCTCCGGCCTTAAGGGATTCACAGTGCAACGGGTCGAACAAAAACTGATTTTCGAGATTTTTTTTTCGATGGTCGAAATACGATAATCAGTCTGATTTTTTTTGGTTAATTCAAAGCACTCGTGAAGCACAGGAAGTAAATTTTTAAAGCTGTCTTCGCAGCTGGTCGAATCCCTTTTTCTGAGAAAGACTGTAGCAACCGGGATAATTCGAATTTCGCTCAAAAAAATTGAACAGCATGTTTATAACCGTCTATACTATAGGATAAAGGAAAAAAATCGATTAAAAAAAAAAGTTAGACCGTGATGATGCCTTAAAATTGACATTCATTCGATCGAGTTGAGATTCAGCCTCGTTTCGTTGCTACTTCTCGCGCACACTGGCAATCCTTCGAAAGAAAGAAGAAAAAAGAACGTTCCTCTCTTTGCAGCTGAAATGTTGCGGTATAAACAGCTCGGCGGACTGGTGGGTGTCTCAATTCACGGAGCCCAATCTGCCGTCCACTTGCTGCTCGGAAATTCCTGCCACCGGACAATGTGACTTCAACGAGATCACCGTCAGCAGCGAGGGCTGCATGTCGAAACTCCGCGACACCATCGAGGATAAGGCCGTTATTCTTGGCGCCGTTGGCATTGGAATTGCTCTCGTTCAGGTTCATTAATTATTTTTTTTTCAATATTCCTAAGCCGATCTGCCAGTATGGAAACTTGCGGAGCTTTTCGAGAAGAACGAGTCGCAAATGCAACATTTTTTTATATATAGTTTTTATTATAACTCCAATTTGTTGTATTACTTTTAAATTTGTTGTATTAATATTAATTTTAAGTTTTGATCAAAACTTTCCAAAAAAAAGTGGTAAAATTTTCGCCAGACAAGAGGAAAATTGCAGCCCTTTTGAGTCTGCGATAAAATTTCTATTGCTATTTAAAAAAAAAAACTTTTGATTTCGAGTCGTAAAATGTGTTAATACTTTTCGTTGTGTGTGTGAGTCGTACTGTTCTCGTTAAAATACGGTCACCTTCTTTTTGAAGCGTCTCAAAAGTAATCTCAAAACTTAAGGGCTTACACCTGGTTGAAATTCTTGAAAATATCGTTTTTTTTTTGTTTTCGACGGGTTCTCGATATATAACAGTTGAAAATATTCTCTGAAAATTTCAAGTCCGGAAAACCGGTGAACTTTAAAAGCGTTTTTCTTAAAACGACTTTTTCAAGATCTGTGACCACGATATCTAAAAAACTACTGCACCGATCAACTCCGAAATTTTACGAGCTCCTTTTACACATCAAAAAGCAGTGCTCGAATAAAGTAATTTTTTTTTCGATGCGTGGTTTTTTTTTAAAGTAAAATACAAGGTTTTTTTCACCGAAAATCAATATTTCAATATTCAATGAATATTTCAATCAATCAAAATCAATATTCCAATCAATAAAATCAATATTTTATCAAATACTTCGTCCAAGCACTACATAATTTCATGCAAAAACTAAATGCGTTTGATTTTTTTATTCCGGGTGATTTGTTTGCAGCAGTGGTCACCGCGCGGGACGTTTTTCAAACCATTGTATTTTTCTTGGCATTTATAAATATTTCTCAATACAAAAATTCAATACAAAAGCTGATATTTGTAAATATTTTCCAATACAAAAATTTAATACGAAAGTTGACATTTATAAACATTTTTCAATACAATAGTTGACATTTATAAATATTGGGGGTACAAATAAGTGCCCGCCGTTTGACAAAAGATGGCCCCACCAGGAGGTTATGGTTGAAATTGTCACATGTAAAACGTCATATCGTAAGATTGGACATCTGGCAAGACCATAACTCTGAAATATTAGCAATTTTGGGATGACCGACAAAATGGCGGCGTTGGTAAGGGTTTTCGGACGCCTGTTTCTCCCACTCTTTTTCTGTTGATCTGAAAAAGATTGAATAAGTGTCATTCGTTTACTGACATATTAAGGGGAAGGATATACCTAAAAAATGATGACAAAGTGCAAAATTGAAAATTTGGGAGCCTTTTTACTCCAAAGTTCGAATTTTCGACCATTTTTTCGACATATTTGACCCCAAAAAAATTATTTATTTACACGCTACCTTTCAAACTTTAGGTATATCCTTCCGATAATATAACTGAGAGTAACCTCCCAAAATTTCATCCAAATCGGTCGATAACTTTTTGAGCTACAACACGAGCAGTTTTTGAAAAAGTAGTTTCGAGATAATCGCGTTTAAAGTTTACTCGCTACCTGACCGCATCCTGTCCCCGCCCTCTAGACTATATGCAGCGACTCCACAAATATTCAATATTTTGAGTTTTCCTTTGGTCAGTATATTCTTTGGGCATCATACTTTCGAAATGTGTAAAAAAATCGATTTTTCGAAAATTCTAGAGGGTTTTATCGCCTTGAACTTTTGAAACCACTCATGGCAACTGCTCTCACTTAAAGCAGCCTCACCATATGCTTCTACAAGCAATCGACGCGCCTCAGCTGCAGATTTCTTCAAGTTGAAGAAGTAAAGAAGAGTTATAAAGTTCCTGCAAATGACGCTTATTCGGCTCAAAACTCGAAATTTTCGCAAAACAAAAAATTACGCGATGCTGATACAAAATCGCTAATATTTCAGGGTTATAGTATTGCCAGATTTACATCTGACAATTTCAGCCATAACCTCCTCGTGGGGCCATCTTTCGTCAAACGGCGGAGACTTATTTGTACTCCCAATATTTTTCAACACAAAAGTTGACATTTATAAATATTTTTAAGGGGGGATTGTCTTTTTTTTTCGCAAAATTTACCGCTTTTTGGGAATTTTTTTGTGAAGAAAGTATACAACGGAAAACTTGTGAAACTTGGCATATAGTTTTATTGATCTGTTTACTACATGCAAAAAAATTTTTAAACAATTTCTTAAAAAAATCCGCCTCCCACCCCCCTCGACGCGCGATGGTCCTTTTTTGATGGTGTGCACGATTACAGCCTTCACGTTCATCCTGCAACAAAAACCCAAAAAGCATTTTACTTTAGACACATATAGCTATCGTTCGATGAAGGGAAAAAAAAATTGACGATTTGGTGACGTTTTGAACTTGAAGTATCGATTTTTCGAAAAAAATTGATCGATTTTTTGTTATAAATAAAAAACTATTAAACGTATTGCTTTTTTGCTTCATCAAACGATAAAAGGATGTCAGCTGAGCATTCTGTCCAAATTTGAAGGCAATCGGTTGAATAGTTTTTGAGAAATCGTGCACACCATCAAAAAAGGACCATCGCGCGTCGAGGTGGGTGGGAGGCGGATTTTTTGATGAAATTGTTTAAAAATTTTTTTGTATGTAGTAAACAGATCAATAAAACTATATGCCAAGTTTCACAAGTTTTTCGTTGTATACTTTCTTCACAAAAAAATTCCCAAAAAGCGGCAAATTTTGCGAAAAAAAAGACAATCCCCCCTTAAATACAAAAATTGTAACAGATAGTTGAAACCATACTCTTCAACGAAAAAAATTTTAACCCTGCACTCGTTGCTCCAGAAAAAAATTCACGAAAATGCCCTTTTTCCGGCCACAAACTAGGTGTGACCCGTTGCGAGTAAATTAATGTTTTCAATTGTGAACTTTGTCCAAATCGCGGAAGCAGAACATTCTTAACGTTATTTATACTTGTTTTTTTTTCCAGCTGATCGGGGTAATCTTCGCGTGCTGCTTGGCTCGATCAATTCGCCGCGAATACGAGACTGTGTAAGCTCAAAAACGTCAAAACAAAACGAACAAAAAAACAATAATCTATCCGCTAAATGTCTCTGTCACTGACTCAGTAATTATCTCATTTGCAATAATCGCGCCTAACGTGCACGCTTTTCCCCGTCCCGTTGAAACTGGACGCGGAGAAGCAACACAACACTGCGTAAAAATACGTGACAACTGTCTCACTCGCTCCAACACAATTTTATTCAAATATTATTTCTCCTTTCGTTTCTTATCTTTGAGTTTTCAATCGAATATGGATTTTCCCTGTTCTTAAATGTTGTTGTTTTTTTTTTTTTTTAATTCTTTTAAACACACACGAGCTCTGTGTCAATGTTCTCACGGCAATGATTCTGTGTGTGCATACTTTCCGTAATTAATTATTAATCAATGTTGAGATGTACGTCGGGCTCGTATCGAACGGACGAGTGTATTGGCCGGCGAAGTAAAACAGCCAACACTCACGAAATTCATGCTCCGATTCTTACGGATTCAAGTTTATTTTCACTTTTCCCCATCTCCGTCGATTCGCCATTCGATACGGGCCTTTCGAAACGTTGTTTTTTTGTTTAATGCATCACAATCACAAAATACTCGATGCATTCAATGCACAGGTATACGTGAGAAATACACGAGAAAACTTTAAAAATGTGCCAATCGTCGCACAATGCGTCGTCACGATATTTCGATGGGCAAGAAAAGAAAAAGACAAGGATCAGCTAGTTGTAAAAGCTTTTGAGTGTCGCTCGTGCACTGCTTACGTTTTTTTTTTTACTTATTTTTTTAATGAGAGAAAACCACAGGCATTTTTGTTCTCTCGTTCCACAATGCAAAGTGCAGAAATCATCACGTTTGATTGCCTTTTTCTTTGGATTTATAAACCACGTTCGTTCGCATTAGATCACGGGACGCACACGCGCATTTTAAAATCTCAGAGTAACAATCGCATAAACACGACGACCATCGATCAACACGTCCTAATTACTCGAATTTACATGCTTCAGAATACAAAATTGAGAAACATGATTTGGCGAGGGAAAGCTGCGATCGAGAGCTAAAAGTAAAAACAAAGAAAAGAAACGAAAGAAATGGATGTGTCTTAGCATGTCGAATCTATGCGTCGATGTTACTAATGCCAGCAACGTTTCACTGAGAACAATAACGAACGAAAACAATGCAAGCGACTCAGCAGTCAAGGCCAAGAGCGAAAGTAATTGGAAACAAAAAAAATATATATATATACATATATATATATATATATATATATTGAAACAAAAGTAAAATAAAAGCTGAGAGGGAGGAGCAAAAACAAGCAGCGGAGATTTCGAGTTCTTCGCCTCGATTGTACCAACGGGATAACGCCGTTGAGTGGCCAGCTTTAAAACAGAGAAAGGATTACAGAGAAGAAATATAAACCTACATTTTTTCATATAGTATATATACAGCATACTATATATATATATATATATATATATATATATATATATATAATATAGATATTGATATATATATGTATCAATGTACCGCAAGAAAAAAAAAACAAGAATCTACGTAAAAAAAAGAAACGTTCAGCATATAGTTCGTAGGATAATTAAGAATTACAATTATTTATCTAGTAATAATACGCTTATACTGAGCGATATATTCTGTTGTTTCCTACATTGTAAAGTCTACGTAGTGTTAACACCGTGAATTACAAAGAACAAAAGACAAGAACAAGAAAATCATTATAAACCAGTCAATTTCGATGTCTCTCAACGTGGAAATATTGTTCGCTTAGTTACTATACGTATATTCGAATCATTATCGATACTTGGACTCTTCAATCACCGAATTTTAGCTGCTATTGTATTAAAAAAAAAAAGAAAAAAAATACTCTTTGAGTTTGGCGAGGTTTTTGTTTTTTTTTTTTCCTTTTTATTTCTCACTTTCCGAAGTTTGCCCGCTCGGTTGTCGCAACTTTGGACGAGGAGGCAACGTCGACTTGGAGAATCGATCTGATCGACGTGTACTTTTTGGTCTCTGCCGCATTCGCCGCCTACTAAATATTATTGTTTATTATCAAACGTTCGTATTTACGTTGTAACTTTGTTTTTACTACTCGCTTGCCAACTGCACTCTGTGTCGCCTGTTACTATTTCATACGACTTTTCTACGACGTATAATCCTTCAATATCGTTGTTATATTCCTGTCTCACACGTGCATATAATAACACGCAGCCGGGAGTTGAGGGGTTCGGGCTACTGTGACGTCTTGAAAGTCAGGGTTGTTTGGAAAAATTAATTTTGAAGGAACAAGTAAGATGATTGAAAAATCGTTTGAACATTTATTTCTCTGCACATGGACAAAGTTGTGTGCCAAATTTCGTTAAAAAATATTCATAATTGAAGAAGTTGTAAACATTGTCGTGAAGGACCTTCGAACGTGGGGCCCAACGGTATACTTGATTTTGGCCACCTGGTTGATCTGAAACAAAAAACCAGTTTTTTTCTCACAATGGATAATATTGGGTAAGACTTGACCGAGTTTTTGATGTTATCGTGTTTCAATCGTTGAATTAAAATGTTTGAATTTTTCCGATTTTCCGAGGAAAAATGACACTGTTAATAACGAGTACAAAAATATGTTACGAAGAAAAACGTCGGTCAAGACTAAACGACTATTGCACTGAATAAGTGTACCAAATTTCAAGTCAATCCGTCCATTAGATCTCGAGAAATCTTGTACACCGTTTTGAAACAAAAAAAAAACAGTTTTCAATTTTACTTGCATCGAGCGACGAACGAGGGTTTTGACATTTTCACAGTAGCCCAACGCCTCGATGAATTTACGCAAGGAGGAAAAAACTAACGACAAACACACATACGAATTGTACTTATTTTGCAGCGAAACCACAGCGCACTGATCAACCACCGGTTAGGAGACATTGTTTCATGATTTTGTTGTGACATTACTGTCCATCACGCATTTCGCTAAAGAAAAAACAAACAGAGGACAAAGAAACCCAGTTCAACGATTTTAATGGTCAAACGAGTAATGTTTTGTCATTGTGTTTAATATATATATATATATATATATATATATATATTGAATATACAGCGAGAAGAAAGAAAGAGGAATGATGATAACGAATGCCGAATAATAAATTTAAACTGCCAATTTATGCCAAACCGAAATAAAACGACAAATTTAATATTGAAGTGACGGAAAAACAGCTTTTTTCAATCTCAACAACTTCGTCGATAATCGACGAATCATTTTTAGGACCGGAAAGAAAAATTCCGATTGCATTTTATTTGTATCAACGTCAACGCGAATTAACATTCCGATCATAATAATAATTCAATCATAATAATTCGATTGAAACGGAGACGTTGAAAAGCAACATCATTCCTCTTTGGCATTGATCGTACAAGATCAAACGTAAAGGAACAATGAGTTCTTTGCCTAAAATGCCGCTCTAATCGTGTACGATTATTAAGGGGCTAGGCTACTGTGACGACCCGAAAATCGGGGTTATTGAAAAAAATGAATTTCGAATGAATATGATGATTGAAAAATCGTTTAGACATTCACTTGTATGTACCTTGTGTACCAAACTTTTTTAAGGAGTTTCAATCTCGTGAAGGACCTTTGAACGTGAGGGGCTCAACTGGTTGATTAGAAACGAAAAATACAAGTTTTTGTTTCTCAAAAGTAGATAACATTGACTGAGACTTGACCGAGCTTTTTTTGGCCATCGTGTTTCAATTTTTAAAAATATCGATTTTTTTTCCATTTTCCGAGAAAAAATGACATAGTTAAGAACTAATGAAAAAAAAATGTTAAGAAAAAAAACGTCCGTCAAGACTAAACTACTATTCCACTGAATGAGTGTACGAAACTGCAAGTCAATTCGTTCATTACATTTCGAGAAATCGTGTACACCGTTTTTGAAAACATAGTTTCGAGAAAAATGCGTTTGAAGTTTGACTAGCAGTTCCATCGTCGTAATCATACGTTAACCTTGAATCTGCGCCTCCTGCACCATACGTTGAACCTGCCTATTCAATTTGAGTCGCGACGAATGATTTTTGGAAATCTTCACAGTAGCCTAACCCCATGAAATAAAAGCGCTGAACGACGAAGCGAACATTTCGACGTGAAATTTTTCGAACGACACGTTGAACGAGCGAATAGAAATGTTCGACGCTTGCACTTTGAATTGATCGCGGGAGCGCGATTACGAGAGCGTTGTTGAAATGATAAACGGCTTATTGCTTCTCTGTAAAACTGATGTTCGAAAGAGCCAAGTCGTGAGTGTACCTAACAGAAGCGCAATCGAATTCAAACTGATGCGCATACATGATAAATATATTTATACGTATATAATACATTATATCATACACTTGTGGGACACGTTCTAGCGTTTAATGATTATCGGTACAGCAACGTAACAAAGATTTTCATACGTATCACCCAAAGCCTATACAAAGTGCACACAATACACGCGAGTCGTGACAATTATATCGGAGACATTTCTATCGATGCAAAGTATGCCGAAATTCTAGCGGACGATGTTTCATTTTGCGCGCCACGCGAATACGATTGTTGCCGATATTTGCGATATTTCATTGCTCGCGTTGCCTGGCGATTATCAAGGTGGTTGTTCTCTATGACGTGGATCTGTCAATAACGAAGCTATCGCGGTGTCGGTGAACTGTCGTATCGATTCTTTTTGCTCGGCGAGAGGTCGACTCTCGATGCGGAAACTCCACAAACGTACCGGCGCACGAAATATACGTAGCTTTTGTACTCGTAGAATATAACTTCGTTAGAGCAACTGAGCCAATTTTGTAATCAAAGTAGAAGACACTCGTATACTTTTGCGTCATTCCAAATGAGCAGTCACATTTTTGCCGTAACGCACCGAAGGAAAAATCTCACTCGTGGCCGCGAATCCTGACGTTTAAAAATTAAAGCAATTATAATTGAACGAAAATGAACATTGGATCACACGACCGTGTGTTTTTTTGTACGCGTGTAGCGTTTTACCGGGTTGCCGAGAAATGAAACTTGGGGGACAACGAAGTGACAGATGATCTGAGAAAAGGCAAGATTTTTGTTGTTTCGTTCAGCTTCGTCGAAACGTGCCTAAGTAGTTTCAAGTTCATTCTATTCTCGAATAAGCCTCGACGGATTGTGCGTAGTTGGTATAATTATTTTTTCGTCGAATGAACAATCATCGCAGATAGCTTTCTTTCAACGATTAATCGATAAGCAGTTCGTTGTAAGAATTATTATAATTGAGGGGTTAAGCTACTGTGACGACCCGAAAATCAGGGTTATTTGAAAAAATTCAACGAACAAGATGATTGGAAAATCGTTTGGACTTCCTTAAAATTTCATTCGAAAATATTCGTAATTAAAGAAGTTATAAAAAATCTCGTGAGACCTTTGAACGTAGGGGCTCAATGGTGTACTTGATTATAGCCACTCGGTTGATTGGAAACAAAAAAACCCAATTTTTTCTTAAAGTAAATAATATTGGCTAAGACTCGACCGAGCTTTTTTTTGGTATCGTGTTTCAATCATTAACATTTTTTTTTTCGAGGTAATATCACAGTATTGTTGATAACTAACGGAAAAAAAATGTTAAGACGAAAAACGTCGGTCACGTCTGAACTACTATTGCAGTGAATGAGTGTACCAAATTTCAAGTCAATCCGTTCATTAGACGTCGAGAAATCGTGTACACCGTTTTGAGAAAAATCGCGTTTAAAGTTTTACTAGCAGTTCTATCGCTGTAGTAAGTTTACCTTCAATCTGCGATTCCTGCGGCGTATGTTGGACCTTCCTCTTCAATTTGAGTCGCCTCGAGCGACGAACGAGTGTTGGTCATTTTCACAGTAGCCTAACCCCTTAATCGTGAACAAAAAAAAAATGTGTAACACACGTGTGCAAACTTTGTAAGCAACGATTCGTACGCTTTCTTTTTTATTTGATACATGAAAATTTATCGATTTTCGTTTTTCACGAATCTCTGTGTGTGGTGTGATATATTCTAATTCTACTCGTCCTATTTGTAATTTCGATAAATTACCGCGGGCAACAGAAAGACTGAACGTGAAGTTTTATTATAATCAGTATTAAAAAAAAAAAAAATAAGGAAAAACGAAAAAGAAGGTTTGACGAGGGATGAAAAATCTAGAATCGCGGGATCGGGAAGAAGGAAAATCTCGATACGAGAGAAGAAAAATAAGAGAAAAGAATTGGTATTTTAAATACGAAGTATACATTTTTTCGTCGACTTTACAAACAAAATTCATCTATTTTGGCTTCTTACACACACGTATACACACGACGAACTTATTAATTATACACTATTATATTGTATTTGAGCGTATACATTTAAAAATTAGTCGATAACCGAACGAAACTTCGACGAATAAAAGGAGAGAAAATTTCGTTGAATCGAATGAAATCTTTTGTTTATTTTATATACATATATATATGTGTGTATATATATGTATATACATATATGTATAGATACATATGCATTATTGGTCTACAGAGGAGCCCCAGCGACTCGTCTATACAGCACATACTATATGTCTAGCTTTTACGATATATCGAATAAATTAAATATACGAAGATGGACGAGTCTTCTGTCGACAACCCTTTTCTTTTTTCTCAATCGATTATTCAATACCTCAATCTCAGCATTATCACGGGGAACGTTACGAAATAAGAGTCAGCGCAGGTCTCGCGTTCTTTGCACTCGTCGTAAAATTCAATGTTTATTTAATCTCCGTGCGATGGACCGATGGTTCGATTATTGGCGAACTAACATTTATATCTTTGACGAGACGTTCGAGAACATTTTGCTTTTAGCCGGTGTTTCATTCTGTTAGGAACCAAATCGCTTGGATCGAGAATCAGTGTCGGAGGATTTTTCCAAAATTTCTCTCGTCTTTGAATAAAGTAAACGGAAAATACAAATTCTGTTTTACAAGGACACGGAGGCAGAATGCATCGATATTGCGAATCTATCGGGCTGTTTCTCCACGCACACGCACTTTGAGCACAGAAATATTCTGTGACTTTCGTTTATTCATTTTTCAGTCAAGATCTAACGTGATTTCACAACTGTACAGGCTCTGGACCGAAGCTCTAGTCCTTTTTTTCTTTACAGCTTACGTTTGCAAGTTTTATTTTATTTTTTCTCCCGCTGCTCAGTACCAAGCTCGTATAATTTTCGTCACTTTTTTGCCATTCACGTTTTCGCGTCTACATTGGTGAAGGAAAAATATCTTCGAAGTTTATCAAATATGTACAAAGTGGCCTCTCGTAGTTGCTTCTTTTCCGTCGCAAATCTGCCCTCGAGCTCTCCCCACACACGCACGAAAGAACACCACGTGACTTCTTTGTTGCTGTTTCCTTTTAATTATATTTATACAATTTTGTAACATGTATAAAAAAAAAAACGGAGCGTGAAAGCATAATCGCGGGTTTTAAAAAACAAGATAAGAAGAAGAAAAAAAACTTTGGCGTATCGAGACAATCGCAGGTTTTCTTGACGCTTTTGGTTTCGTCGCGTCTCGCTTTACGACAGGGAGAACAGACGCTTTCAACACTGACGATGCGGAGTAAAAACAAAAAGGAGCATGATCAATGGTAGCTGCCAACGTCTCGTGAGAATGAGAAAAAAAAAACAATAAGTGGTAAACAATTGCAATAAATCACGCAGTTTGTTCAGTATCACTTAACTCACAGCTACAACCTGACTAAAAGTGTACTAGCGGTTTATTTCGTCGCTCACGAGAGCAAATGTGGAAAGCTTTGAATTGAAAAAAAAAAAAAGAAAAAAAAACTATTCCGGTATCGAAGTATTCGGGCTCGTGATCTATAGCAAAAGAAAAACTAATATTTATACATTTGATTCGTTCGATTGTAAAGACAATTATTCTCGTTCGATTGCCCTTGATACTGGACAAGAAAGCGCGTCGGGTAAGCCGAGTCAGTCTTTTCTCGGTGATACGTGACAGAAACTTAATTAGAAATAAAAAAGAATCGCGTCTCTTTTTTTCCCAAACGGACAAATCGGACGCGTACACGCGGTCGCAAAGACACACACGCATTCTCACACATTCACGGATACAAACGCAGACACTCCATTAATTACTTTATCATTAATATTAACGACACTATTGTTTAATTGATAAATGGATATTGTACGAGAACAGAGTGAAATAAAAAATATACTCGCGTCGCGAGCGAAATCTTAAGCGATGCGATAATTAATTAATAATAATGTGATCGATCGTCAATTTTCTTGAATGTACAGAAAAGAAAATGATATTTATTTACACTTACAATGATTCAAGCGATTTTTGTTTTCTTTTTGTTTTGTTTCTTCATTCGTATATTCGTTATTCCCGAGTAAATCGAGGAAAAAACTCCAGCAGGAACAGTAGTATATTACTATATATCTACGTAGTACTAAGGAGATGAAGCGCACAATTTTTTCTTGTATCCTTCGCTTCGCTCACTTATTTGCAATATTTCCGCGGACTCGACCTGTTGTCGGATTAATTCTTTTTGTTCGTTAAATTAATGGAAAAGACGTTTCACGGGTATTGAACTTGCATTAGTTTATTATTGTTGCGCTTTAACTCCGTTTGTTTCTTTTTTTTCGCAATGGGGGGGGGGGGGGGGGGTCGGAACAAGGGGCGATTTGTAATCGAAGCTTTGTTACAAAAATATTACGAGGACGTGACAATATTTTTGCTTCTCTTTCGTTTTTCTTTTCTCCATAATTCGCGATTGAATTTTTCTTGATTTATTTTCAGTTGGCTGGTCATGGCGAGGGTTCATGATTTGTGCTCGCGCACTTGGGTAATTTTTTGTCGCAATTTGTAATTTTCTTTCTCCCCCGCTCGTCTTATCGCCTATTCTAATTAGTTACAATTTAGACGCGTTGCGAACCGCTTGTTTTTTTTTTTTCATTGTCCGTTCACTCGAATGTTTTTTCCTCATTGCTATTAGTGTCTTCCAGGATCGTGATCGTAGTCGAAAAAAAGAAATGTAACGCGGACGACCTGCCCCCGGCCGCACCGCTTCGTTCACCGCCGGTTTTCTTCCTCTTCTCTCTTACCGACGCATCTAAATGCTAAAATTGTCATAGTCTCGTGTTTCCGCAAGTTTCCATTGTTATCTTCGTCGCGTTGCCGTTTACGTATCGGCTCTTTCGTTCGGTTGATAAAAGAAAAAGGGAACTCCCAGCTACGTGATTCTCGGGTAAGGGGAAACGGAAGTGGAAAAAAAAAAGCATCCACTCGTCGCGCGAGTGGATACTGATCGTACGTTGCAACGATGATAAAGAAACAAGCACGTACGCAAAAATGGCGTTTCGCGGCTTCTGAGCGGGAAGATTTGACACAGTGATTGATTTTTGTCGGATGAGAAAGAAACAAAAATAACGCAAGAAACGAAAACGAAGACAGTTCGTTCGTGTGTAAAATTCGAGACGAGGGTCGGGGGCAGGCGAGAAGAGTTCAACGTCTCGCACGACAATATTGGCGAATGAGACTCAAAAGAGTATTGTATTTGTTTTCTTTTCTCGAGTTATTTTTCTTTTATCTTCGTTTTTAGCTGTTTAGCGGTATGAGAAATTATTTTTTGAAGGATATATATGTGTGGATGGGTGGATATATATATATATTGGGGTGTATATATATATATATCGATTGATAATTGCTCATGTGGCATAACGGTTCGTCCAAAGTCGCGCTATGCGGTCGTGTTCCTCTCGATTTTGCAAATATTGCGTTGCTATACTGCCCACCAGTGGATCCGCTGAAATATTCAATCGGTAAGTACTCAGTTAACATTTTATACGAATACGAATTATGACTATCGTAGTATTCCTATTTTTCAATATTTTCCGCTCCTATCTGGCGTAAAGTGGGAATTTTACTGATTCTACGGCCGATGCGATCTCCCATGTCGGTGTGGGCCTGGATCAGGACTTGGGTGAACGCTTAACCGCGCACCGCGCAAAAAAACTACCGAGCAAGAGGCAATTTTGTAATGTTGAAGTTTGCATCGTTGGAACGCAACGAAAATTGTTTGTTTGTTAATTTCTTCATTTTTCGTACTTTCTAAACCCTTTTTTTTATGTTTGGGGTACGAAATCCTAATAAGGATCTTCAAATCCTTATTTGGGCGGGAGCCTGAATTAGAAGGTCCGGAAAATCCTTTTTTTTATTGCTTAAATCGATCGGAAAAACGGTTTTAAGGGGTGAAACGCACCTTCAAAAATGGGGATGTTTTTCGTCGATAACGTTTTAACGGTAAGAGATTTAAACAAATTTCAAATTGCAAAAATGTTAATTTTTTTGTGTACTATTTGTTTTTCGACGAAAAACAAAAACATCCCTATTTTCGAGGGTGCGTTTCACCCCTTAAAAAGGTTTTTCCGCCGATAAATAAAAATACGTGTCTCTTAGTTTTTATACTCTTCCACATAAAAAAGTTTTCACAAAATCGAAGGAGACCACCAACGTGATGTTCCTCGTAAGTGAATTAAAAGGTCCTTGAAAAAGTATTTTAAAATAATTTTTGATAGCACCTTGGTGTTTTATTTTTTAATTTTTTTTCAAACCTGAGAAAAGTTCACGATTTTTTCAGCTTTTTCTTAATTCACCCAGAAGGAAAATATATGACAAATAACATTTTTATTGGTTTTATTTCGTTCAGTCAAGAATTACGAGAGGCATCTTTCCCGCCGATTGGGGACTGCAGTGACAAGACGCACATGGAATAAGCTGATAAAACTGCAGTCATTTATTGTTCCATGTTGAATTTTTTTCTTCTACATTTCAAATATTCACGATAAGATACTTCAATGTTCACTGGGCTCACTTGTTATTGTCCCTTCTAAAAAGATTCCCGAAAAAACGATTTTTGGACCTTCCAATTCAGGCTCCCACCTTAAACACTTTCTGTGACTTATGTGACCTAGATGAGCCAAAAAAATTGGGCAATACGAAAAAAAGAATATTTTCGTTTCTCCATTTTTAGTAATATCCAAGCCCTTTTTCAAAGTTTAGGTCACGGAACCCTAATGAGGATCGTCAAATTCTTATTCAAAGGTTCAAGTGATTTTTGTAGCATAGATGAGCGAAATTGGGCAGTGCGAAAAAAAAAATTTCGTTGCATCCCAACGAAACTTCAACAGCATGCAATTTTACTTCCGATACGAACGGCTGACGAATCAGTTCGGGTAAATGTCTAGAATCGGGGCTCGTGACCAAAAACCTCAACAAAATGTTTTGTTTGCCATGAGCAGCTTCGATTGGTCTCCACTAATGATATTTCGTCGGTGGAGGCTAACAATTTTTATTAATTTTATAAATTCTGGGTTTTTTTTAAATTGGGTAAACATGCAACGAAATTGCGGATTTTAACTTCAACGTGAATATTGAGGTCAGGGGGTAAGGCGCACACACACACACTGTTTGTGTTTGTTTGGGAAATTGTCTTCCGCCGAGTTGTATAATCATAAGAAAGTACCCTGAAAAATACTAGCTCGGTGAAAAAATGTTCAACCCCTTTTTGTTCAAGAGTCCCGATTCTAGACATTTACCTCAGTTTGACATAGCCGCCTTTTTTCGGCACAGGTTTTCCACAGTTTCGCTGTGGGCAACACGAGGCGGCTGAGGACCGAGAAACAGCTGACAAGTAGAGGGTAAAAGCGAAGAGATGGGGTCGTAAAGCGCCCGCAATATGGTCTTGAAGTTTGCATCGTCGGAATGCAACAAAAATTCCTTTTTGCATTCTTATTTCTTCATTTTTATTATTTCACAAAGTCTTCCTTTGTAAATTGAAATTCTAGATCACTGAATAAGCGATTTAAAAAATGATCGACGGCTTTTCGTGACGAATATTTGCCAAAAGAAATTCGAGGAATTGAAACATAATCATTTTCGTTGCATTCCAACGATGCAAACTTCAATCTCATCCCCCGCAATGCCATAAGGAGAGGGTAGGGGTTTGCACTTTTGAAAAATCGATTTTTTTTGTTCCCTTTCTTATGGTTAAACATTTCAAGAATATAATCCCAAAATTTCAAGTCAACCAGAGCAAAACTCTCGAAGTTATTGACTATTTAGTCCCGCTCCTCTAACACTGCAGCTCCGACTTCTCTAAACTTCAAACGCGTTTTCCTCGAAACCACTTTTTCAAAGTCCGTGTTCAATGTCATTTGAAAACTACATGACCGATTTATTTCAAACTTGGTACACACTTTCTACATATGAAATACCTCCCCCCAACGGTTAGTTTGAGATTTTTTTTACATTGAGGGGGTTTTCCACCCCCAAAATGGCGGAATTTTTCGTGAAAAATAGCACTTTTCACTTAACACGACCACCAAAAATTTAGAAATTAAAAAAAAATTATCAAAGACCCTTGGGGGGAGGATTTGATGATACTTTGACTAAATTTTAATGGTACTTGATTTCAGATAATTTCCAGCTGAGATACAGTGAACGCCGCAAATCGTGTTTTTCCAAAGGCGTTCTTGGAAAAGCTTCGTCACCGGCTTGTTTGTGGATATTTCCGCGTACAAATTTCACGGAATGTTCTTGAAATGACACTTAACAATGTACAAAAGGTTTCAATAAATTTACTCTATCCATATAGATGAATAAAATTCGCAAAAAAGTGTTTTTATCCCACTGAAACCCCTACCCGCCCGATAAGAAAGAACAATCCTCGATAATTGCCACCGCCATCTTAGTGCTCTCAATGCTGTTCATCAATCAACACAATCGACAAGTAATATTCAACGTACGAATTCGTAGTTTTCGAGCTCTTACGTACCAGGGTTGCAATCCGTGAGTAGGGAACAGATGGACAACAAGACCTTGGAGATCGTTAACGCAGGCGACCAGTTGTCCTTAAGTATGTCTAGACATATCACACCTTGGCTGTTTATGTTGCAGTGATAAATACGTGTTCGGAATGTTACCTGATGAGACAAAAGTAGGAATTAGATTGCGCGAAGATCTGGCCAACGTCGCACGAGTTTCAGAGATAGTCGAGTCGACGATTTTTCATTCGTTCGCCCGATGGGCACGACTCACCTTTGGCGGTTTGAAGGGATATTCAGGGGAGAAGTGAATATCGAGGAAGAAGACGCCACCCTCGTACACGGAGCCCGGCGGCCCGAGAATCGTTGACACCCATTCGTACAGGTTGTCGCCCTTTGGACCGGCGCTGATGCGTACAAAAAGAAAACAATGCAAATCACACTCCTCGAACAAACGAAGTGAAGCAATCAGCGTTTGTTGACTTTTACCTGCAATTCGGCGGAGGATCTAAAGTAATCTCAGCCAGCTCCTTTTGTATCCTGCGGAAAACAAACGGATTGTAAAAATTAAACTTGATGGCCGCGAATCGCGCAGCGAAGGGTACGGAAAAGGCAGACGCGTTTACTGCGAGATACCGAGCGGCGATCAACATAAGACAAACCTACTACGGGAAAGTCGTGAATTTCTAAAGCGCGTACGACTCGCAGACACTTGGGAAATTTCTGAAGGACCTTAGGCTATTCCTTTCGCTTAGTGCCGTATTTTTGGGGTGGGGGGATTAATGAATATAAGTCACAATCAATTATTATACCGAACGATAAACTGGAATAAAAAATTTCGCGCAAGTTGAGTGGATTTAGACATCTTTACAGTTTCTCCGAAGTCGCAGCTATGAAAATTCTTCTGTTAGTCACATTTTTCCAATTTTCATCATTAATATTTTCGTTAAACATTCTATGAACCCCAGGGTTTATTGTCGTTACGGAATCTTTAGAATTTTTTACACGCGTGAACAGGAGGGTGGCACAAATTTGATAACTATTTTCTTTCCCTTTTTCTCACCATCCAATTATCTTCTTTAAAGAAAAAAAAAATTATCGCCGAAACTGCAAGTGGTCAAAAAATATTGATCGATTTTTTTTTCTTCCATTTCTCACACGATGCTGAAGTTTGCATCGTTGGAGTGCAACGAATTTAATTTCTTTTGTCAGATTTCGCTCACAAAAGTCCTTTAACCATTTTTTAAGATCTTTATTTTGCGATCCACATTATATATCTATAAAAAAAGATCGCCTATGATGATAAAAATATGGAAAATAAAATCTAAAACGGAACTTTCGTTGCGTTCCAACGATGCAAACTTCAACACCATTCTCTCACCCATGAATTTTACGCTTTATAATTTTTAAATTAACCTCGCGAAAGTTCTAGTCGGCCAATGAATATCTAGTGGTTGCTCAAGGTTTTCGAAGTTTACAATTTCCGCCAAAAAACACAACACGCATGCACTGTAATTGCTTGCAGCATAAAAACAAAATAAACAGCAAAGTGTTACACTCTCCGAATAATTTATTATAATAATTTGTAACAAACTGCCATTTCAGTTTTACAAATAAAACAACATATAATTTTGTTCACGGACAAGAGCGTTAAAGAATAATTTTACGAGAACAAAGATTCTAATTCTTGGGTTAGAGGGGTGAGGTAAAGTTGAAAAATCTGGTTCGACAGAAAAAAAGGATTGTGTTGAAAATTTTACAAAGCTTCAAATTTATGAGTGAGAAGAGTACAAAAAAATTGGCGAAAATTGGAAATTTCGAAGCTCTTGAGCGACCACTAAATATTAATTGGCCGGCTAAAGCTTTCGCGAAGTTAATTCAAAGACTATAAAGCTTAAAAACCATGGGTGAGAAGCGGCCCAAAACAAAATCGGGTTTTTAATAAAAATTTGAACTCACGGGAGGCTTAAGCAACCTTGAAATATTTTTTGATCGCTTGCAGCTTACGCGACAATTAAAAAAAAATTCTTTCAATTGGATAATTGGATGGTGAGAAAAAGGAAAAAAAAATAGAGCCCAAATTGATGCCATCCTAGTGAGCAGTTTATATCAGGCATCTACAGTTATTTAGTGTATAAATTATCACATAGAAATGTGACAAGCGTGTCACCTCCATACAGTGCCATACGAACGAGACGATTTTTAGTCATAATTTTTTGCTAAAAGTTCGGTAACTTGGCTTGAAATTTTACCAGTATACTGCAATCTATTTTTACATCGTTATAGACGAAAATCAGTCAATTGTTGAATATTCGAGTTCGTAAAAGGAATACCTTCAGCGTCTTCTCATGCCTCGACAAATTCTACCATCATTTTTACCAATTTCGCTCTACCTTTTGGCGGAAGTTCCCAGCGCCTTGGACATTTTTGGGTTCGGCTTTGCCTCCTTGTTCTCCGGTTTGTTGTCGGCCAACGACGAGCCTCTACCTCTTCCCGTGCCGCTGGATCCAGCTCCCGAAGACATGTTTCTAGAACCAAAATAACTCGTGTACAGAGGACGACATTCGGTCGGACGCCTTCGCCGAATTGTCACAGGAAACAAAAGCCGGTTCCTCGATAGCGGAAGATGACAAACTATAAGCGTAAGACCTAGTAGCGTGAAATTAGACGCATATAATTTGGAACGATTGGACGAAATCGTGAATGGCAATGATCGTTGAAACGAGCCGGCATCGGAACGAGCAACACCGCGGATACATGGAAACAGGTAGCAGAAACGCGAGCAGTAGCGATAACCGCGACATAGAAGGTTAGTCCGAAAAGGTACGAGATAACTCGCGATGCTTTAACCCACAATCCGAAAACATAACGATGCGCGTGAAGCGGGATTGTCGATGGGAATCGTCAAAGAACTCCGAGCATTTGGCACTCTCGCCAAAAATGCGAACACACACGAAGAATATCACTGAATCTTTTATCCGGCTTCCGAAAAAAAATGCGAGAGCGTTCGAAAGAGGAAAAAAAAAAACAAAACTCGTCGAGTCTGAAGATGCGAACGTTTGAGGCGGCGAATATTCGGAAAAGAGGGATATGTATGTATGTATGTATATATATGCATACGCGTTCACGATTTTTTATACACAGCGTGTTGTTTTATTCACCTCGTATCTCGTTTTCGCACGCCGTTTTTGCGGTCTGTGAAAGGTCCAGGATAATGTCGCGATCGTTTTTTCTCACTTCGTATACCGCGCTCTACGTGTGAATCTTTGTTTTTCTTTTTCTTTCACGTACAAAGCGACGATAAAGGACGAGACAGGAATAAAAGCGAAAAAGCGCGTGAGCACACACGAAGTTAAGGATTATTACGCGATCACGTTCGTAGTGTGGCCTCACACACGTCCCGCAGGATTTTCGCTAGCACACACGGCCGCCACGCCGAGTACTTCTTTTATTTGTCAATTACAAAGTTCGGTGGGGAGGGCCTTTTTGTTTCGGTCTTGGATACCGGGCGCGTCTTGAGCCGGGGATTCCGAGCCGCACACGTCCGCGACGAGAGGACTACGACAAGCGAACGGAACGCAACGATGAACAACGACCGACCCGATGACCAGTCCCGCGAGAGCGGCGAGAGACTTTCGCTGTGAAGTGTTATATGGAGCGCTCGTGTGTATTCGTGAGAACGCACGAACGCGCTTCGGCCTATATCCTGCGTGTGCGCCTCTCCGTTCGACCTAACCCGGCACCCCCGAAAAGAGACTCGGCAGCAACGGAAAATGGACATGAAGCGACCGAGACAACGAACACGTTCGCGAGGATCATTAACGCAACGCATCAATTGCTAAGACAATTCGAGGATCCCGAGGAGTTCGAGGCATTACGGGACTGTCAATTGATGATGAATTTACTTGTTGGGGAAAGTATATTTGCTGTTGACAACATCGAAAATTGAGATACCTACGGTCGGTACGAGTGAGCGGGACATTTAAATGTGACGCGCGTGTGTGTTGGGTCAGCGTGTTGGTATTATAGCATTTAAATTTAAGGGAAGGGTAGGGGTTTCAGCGTGAAAAAAAAAACAATTTTTCGCGAATTTTTTTCATCTATATGGATAGAGTAAATTTATTGAAACCTTTTGTACATTGTTGAGTGTCATTTCAAGAACATTCCGTGAAATTTGTACGCGAAAATATCCACGAACAAGCCGGTGCCGCGTTTTTCTCGAAACCACTTTTTCAAAGTCCGCGTTCACTGCCATTTGGAAACTACATGACCGATTTATTTCAAACTTGGTACACACTTTCTACATATAAAATACCTTCCCCCAACGGTTAGTTTGAGATTTTTTTTACATTGAGGGGGTTTTCCACCCCCAAAATGGCGGAATTTTTCGTGAAAAATAGCACTTTTCACTTT
The DNA here is from genome assembly GCA_963210295.1 of Ophion ellenae. Taxonomy (NCBI): domain Eukaryota; kingdom Metazoa; phylum Arthropoda; class Insecta; order Hymenoptera; family Ichneumonidae; genus Ophion; species Ophion ellenae. The sequence continues at coordinate 42,093,839 of OY723386.1, read as the reverse complement.
ACATGACCACCAAAAATTTATAAATGAAACAAAAAATTATCAAAGACCGTTGGGGGGAGGATTCGATGATACTTTGACTAAATTTTAATGGTACTTGATTTCAGATAATTTCTAGCTGAGATACAGTGAACACCGCAAATCGTGTTTTTGCAAAGGCGTTCTTTGAAAAGCTTTGTCACCGGCTTGTTTGTGGATATTTTCGCGTACAAATTTCACGGAATGTTCTTGAAATGACACTTAACAATGTACAAAAGGTTTCAATAAATTTACTCTATCCATATAGATAAAAAAAATTCGGAAAAAAGTGTTTTTTTTTTCACGGTGAAACCCCTACCCTTCCCTTAACGGGGACACCGGTCGTCGAAGAAAAGAGAAATTTTCGTCGATTCGGAAAACGAGTGCTGTTTTCATTTTGTTACCCTTAAAGAGTATGGCTTTAAGTATCTTTTACAATTTTTGTATTTAAGAATATTTTTTAATCTGGTAGATACAATGGTTTGTGCAGACTGCTGTTTGAAAAACGTCCTTCGCAGTGACCTTTCTCGGGAACAAATCATCCGAAATAAAACAAACGCATTCGGTTTTTGCATGAAATTATCTAGTGCTTGGACGAAGGATTTGATGAAATATTGATTTTTGAAAAAATGGCCGCAGTTCAAAGTGAAACAATCGATTTTTGGCTCTTTATTCGTTGACAAAGAAAACTGTGCATCGACAAAAATGCTTCGTTCAAGCGCTGCTTTTTGATATTGAAAAGAAGCTAGTGAAATTTGAAGTTGATCGGTGGAGTGATTTTTTTTACCAAAAAATCATCTTGGGAAAAACGCGCTTGAGGCGGGATATACATTTAGACAGGGAAAAAATCAGCAACATTGAGGGATTTTTTAAACTAAGAAATCATTATTCTACAATCATCAAACTTCAGGTATACTTTAATAGGCGGTCCTCTAGTTTCTCGGGTCGAAAAAATTGATTTTTTTTCATAAATCACATCTACAACATGTGTAGAAAATGTGTGCCAAAGTATTTTTCGATATTCGAAGTGGTTCACAAGTTACGGCCCTGGGACGGAGCAGGTATACGGAGCGCGCGCCGGGAGCGCGAACTTTCAAACGCGTTTTTCTCGAAACACCATTTTTCGAAACGGTGACCACGATATTTCAGAAACTACTGCACCGATCTTGTTCAAATTTATACAGCATCTTTAATATGTTATAAGCCAGCGATTGAACTAGGATTATCATGATTGCTTCGATATTTTTTTGTGTACGAGCGAAAAACTTAAGAAAAAATGAGTAAAAAATAGAATGTAATTTTCAAAAGTGTATAAAAAAGTCAATTTTTGTAATTTAGAATTCACTCTAGTTCAATCGCTAGTCTTAAATATGAAGATTAAAATGCCGTTTGGTTTTTTGATTTCAGATAAGCAGAACAGCCGCAATCTTGGTCACCGTCAAGCACCTCTTTTACTTGATGTCTTCCTGTCGGCCACTATAACGTTTATTCTATTAAATATTTTGACTTCAAAAAATTTGTAAAGCTTATTTAAATGTTAATAAAGATTATGCAAAAACAATGAGATTGATTATTTCGATGCTTTGCCCGTAAAAAATTATTGAAAAAGCCGTAATAAAACAGCCGAGAAACTAGAGGACCGCGTTAAGGGACTGTACCAGTGTGAACGCTGAAAATTTGGGTGATTTTCGAGAATTTTTTGGAAGAAAAGTACTTAATTAAATGTTTCGGAAAATTAAGAATACATTTGGCTAAATTTGACCTATATTACATAATTTTTGCATAGAAAAATATTGAGATCCAAGCGACTTATGCGCTGTCTTCGGAGGCGCTAAAAAAAAAGTTCCCCACTGCTGACATGATTCCGGTCGATTGAATAGCTGAAACCGAAAAAGGAAAAAATGTCGTTGAACTGGAAGGTATTTCCTGTACAATGACGTAGGATTTTCGGAAAATATCAAAATCTAACAAAATGGCGTAGTTATGCAAAAAAGTCTGTTTTCTTGCCTATAAAATGGTCGTTTTTGTCAATGCCAAAGCGTCAATTTTCATCCAATCAAAAATATCCTACGTCATTGTAGAGTAAAGATATTCAAGAGTACTCAGTTCAAATTTCAAGTCAATCGGATAATCGCTCATTGAGTTACAATGTCAGCAAATTTGTAAAATCTCATTTCGAGAAAAACACGTTTAAAGATTGAACTATCGATTTTTGCAAGATAAAATGATATTTACCACAAAAACTGCTAATCAGCTATACGTGGCCAGCTATAAACTATCGAAAAAGGCAAAAAGAAATCGATTTTAGAATCCCCCCTCCCCTTAAGCCGTTATTAGAAATGGCTTATCTTAGGGCTAAATAACCAAAAAAATCCATCACCCGTAGGGTGAACGTCTTGCCCATCTAAACGCACGTAAAATTACATGCGTTCAACTATTTTTTATCTCTGGTGTTTTGCAATGAAGTATTTTTTTTAATTCGTCAAGGCTTATTGTCAGCATAGTCTAGACAATAACATATATATTTTTTTGCATCTCGGATTGTGGCTAACGCTCCATCCTCCTTAAGACCGTTTTTTAGCCGAAAATGCGACTTTTCGGTCCAAATACTGCTAAACTTGCAATAATCAATATTTTGTAATAAGCGTAGACACTTCGCTAACGAAACTCATGTAGATTACGAAAAACAAAATTTCGTTCTAGGTGCTCATGTGCGTCTCCAACGAGCCTGCGCGTGGAGGGCCTAAAAAAGCGTTCTCTTTATATCGGCCACTGGGCTGCCATTTTGTATTTGTTTTGGAAAATAAAAAATTCATTTATGTACCTACATGTAAAATAGACCCTCCAACCCTCATTTTCATTCCTTTATTAGTATTTTTTGTAAATGCCAGCAAAACGTAGTTCTCCGACCATCCAAAGGTATGTTGGCCTCATTATTTTAAGGGCATGTACAAGGTCAACATAACCTCACAAATTTTCCAACCCAGTTTTCTCATAAATGGTTACATTTTTTAGGAAAAACAAAGCATTAGGCTCTGGAGAATTCCCTGACGCAGAGCTTGATGATTTCCTTTTGCCCTAAATATTATAAATCTCTGAGAAATCTCTGTTTGAAAAATTCAGCTATCTCTCTTGCACTCATATGTCGCGTGGTACGTCTTCTACTTCGTCTTAAGCCGCAATTGTGATTTAACTGCATAAGTATATGCAGTATATGGTATAAAAATTGAAACATTCGTCATTGTTAATTGCTATCAAATCAAGAATTTAGGGTCGTTGAATTAATAAAGAGGGATTTCGATACTATTTTCATTATATGAGTTTATTTTCCCCGAAATCCGAGATATATTTTCGATGATCCGAATTTTTGATTATCCGAACAATGTTCGCTCCCAATGACTTCGGATAATCGAGGGTTTACTGTAACTGGATAACTAATTAAAATTAAATTTGTCTGAGCTTAACATATTTTCTATGTGCGGTTTTTTAGCTTAGGGTTGGGACTTCAATTTGCGACGAAGATTTTGTGGAAATTCGAAAAACTGACCGAGTAGTGACGATTTTTGTGGACGGTCAGATCGCTCACTGCGCTACGGCGAACCGCCCCGATGCGATTAACCCGTTTTTTCACGCGTTTTTCTCGAAACTTTGTTTTATGAAACGACCTTAGTCGTATCTTAAGGCGTTACCCCCACTTGTAGCGCAAAAAAAGGCCTTTTTCATGAATTTTTTTAAAAGAAAACTACAAAACTTTTTTAATCGATCAATATACCATCTTAAAGAACACATCTTGAAGAACTTTCAGTAATTTTTTTATTGAAAAATATTACATTGTTTAGTGGCAAATGGCCGTCAATGAAATAATGTTTTTATATACACGGTTTGCGGTGACCAACATTGCGGCGAAGTGGATCATCTGAAGAAAAAAATGCGGATGGATTTAGTCAAATATAAGTATAAACTAGTCTTTAATCGAAGGATTTTAAAAAATATTCATTTTTCACAAAATGGCGGACAGTCAAAGTTAATGGTTCGATTTTAACGAAAAAATACGGCCGTTTTTTGGCTACGAAACGGCCATTTTTTTCGAAAAAAAAATCGAACGATTAAAGACTACATTTTTATGGATTAAATAAGCCTGCAAAATTTCAAGAAGATCGGTTCATTAGTGTTCGAGTAATCTTGGTCACCGACTTCAGAAATGCCATTTTGAGAAAAACGCGTTTAAAGTTTCTCTTTCAACGCTCTTTCAACGCGGATTCTTCTCTTTCAACGCTCATATCTCAGTCAATTTTGTTCGGATCGACTTGAAATTTTCAGGACATATTCTCAGATACTTATACTTCAAAAAAATGCAATAAAAAAAATCGATTTTTTCAAAATCGCAAGTGGGGGTAACCCCTTAAAATCTATTCGACCGATTAACTTAAAATTCGAACGGAGCATAGTTTATAACATTTTCTATCGTCTGACCGGATAGCTTTTCTATATGTTTACCCATTTGTTAATAACAAATGGTAGAAGTTTTTTTTCGTCGAAATTTGATCTGTTTTTCTACAGCTCGGCATTTTCGTAATTATCAACATTTCAAAAAAGTATCCGGTCATACGAAAGTTTTATTAGCATACTAAAAGTACATTTTTTGTTGTCGACTTCAGATGACTAGTTGCCAGAACCACCTGCACCGATTGGCGATGCCGCATCTGCAGCATAACAACTGAATTGTTTATCAATATTTTTCAATAAAAAGAACTCAAACTTGACAAGACTATGTATCAATTGTGTCCAAAATCCCGACCTCGTCATCCCAATGCTCTCATAAAAAAAAACAAAAATGAAAATTGACCTGCTTTTTGGCCCCAAGATTATGCATGCCGTTGATGTTTTTAAAATTCGATTGCCATTCTTAAGGGGCTATACCAGTGTTCACTTTCAAAAAAGCTTTTTTTTGCCTTTCTCGACAGTTTATACTTTATACTTTACGTTTGTACTTAGCAGTTTTTATGGTAAATATAATTTTATCTTGCAAAAAATCTATAGTTAAATCTTCAAATGCGTTTTTCTCGAAATAAGATTTTCCAAATTTGCTGACATTGTAACTCAAAGAGCAATTATCCGATTGACTTGAAATTTGAACTGAGTACTCTTGAATATATTTACTCTACAATGACGTAGGATATTTTTGATTGGATGAAAATTGACGATTTGGCATTGAAAAAAACGACCATTTTATAGGTAAGAAAACAGACTTTTTTTCACAACTACGCCATTTTGTTAGATTTTGATATTTTTCGAAAAACCTACGTCATTGTACAGGAAATACCTTCCAGTGTAACGACATTTTTTCCTTTTTCGGTTTCTGCTACTCAATCGGCCGGAATCATGTCAGCAGTGGAGGAATTTTTTTTTGGCGCCTCCGAAGGCAGTGCATACGTGGCTTGGATCTCAATATTTTTCTATGAAAAAATTATGTCATATAGGTCAAATACAGCCAAATATATTCTTAATTTTCCGAAACATTTAATTGAGTACTTTTCTTCCGAAAAATTGCCGAAAATCACCCAAATTTTCAACGTTCACACTGGTATAGCCCCTTAAAGCCACTCCTTACAGCTACGGAAAGCTCTTTTATAAGCGCCATATAGATATTGGGACCCAGAGACACTTGCATCTAAAATGTTTCTTTTTCTTCAATTTTCGTCAAAAATACACGAATTTTTCAAAAAGCTGTAATTTGTATCGAACTAATGATAAAAACACACCAACCAGAATTCAAAGCTGTCAAAGTCGGCGTTTGAAGTATTTAATCGAATTTGATAAATTTCCATATTTTTGTTGAGTTATTGAAGATCAAACGTAAAGACACCCCAATAGATTCAATCCAACGAGAATAATGGTATTGAAGTATGTACTGAATTATTCTAACGTCGTATTATTATAACAGCCGTATGTACAGGAGAGTCCATAGCGGATGCAGTCCTGAGACCTCCAGTCCTCAATACGAGATAGCAGGTATACGAGGCCAGGTATTTCGACTACAATGGGGGAGGCAGGTACGAAGACGCGTTCATGGAATCGCAGCTGTTGAAGAAAGATTCACGTCTATGGAAAATTTTACGAAAGTCATTAGTCGTGCAAACGTGTGGCGTGTGCTGTTCACGAGAATTCCTCCAACTGTGCACATCCTTTTCTTTCTTCGCTCGCCTTCGGATTATACAGTACTGGACAAAAAAGTACGCATCGGTGTAATTTCGATATTTGTGCTTATATGTATATGAAAATAATAAATATAATAGGCATTGAGCAGTCTAGAGGAAAGTTAACCAAACTGCTCCCATGTTTTCACAGAAATAACATCGATAATATTCGAAAATGGTGTAAGATTGAATGAAAGCCGTAGAGTGCCAATTTTACGTTGGGCAAAAAAAAGTACGCACCCTGGTGTTTACTTATTTTCATAGGTAACGACGACACGATATTTGCCCAAGGTTGCTTGAAAGAACAGGCACGCAATGTAAACAAATAGATTCTATTTATTTTCGGCGAGTATACCCGAGTAAAAATGATTGTATATACTTATATACAATTATATAAAAATTGCATACAATCATATATATTTATATATAGGTTTATATATAAATGTATAAAACTCTATACATTCGTATATATAATCCGATATAAATGTACTTCCATCAAATTTGATTTGATAAAATTATACATAGTTCTGTATATAATGATATATGGAGATACTATTTTTATAGGTTTATATAATTAGATATAATATAATATACAGTTATATATAATTCAATATAGTGTTGTATATAATTATATATATACGTGAGAATTTTATTTACGGTACATAAAATTGTGTATGAGTACTTTTATTTTCTTTTGAAACACCAGTACATTCCTTTATTTCTTGTACACCCTTGCGGGCTTTTTACAAACTCCTCTCTTGTCTTACATTTTTCCTTTCGCAACTTAACCTAACTTATCTTATCTTAAGTATCCTTCTCTAAAATTTCTTCCCGTTTTCGCCATATCACTCGTCCTCTCCTCCCTCTTTTCACCCCTCTATTTCTCTGTCCTTTTCCCTTGCCATTTTTTCAAATTGTCGCACTATTTCGCACATCTCTGCCACCACCACTTTTCCCTCTAGCGCTCTCTTCCACCCCCCTTCTGGATTTGTGCCTCGCTGTCTCTCCCACTTTTTAAATTCTCTCCACGCCCCCCCTTCCAACTTCTTCCGCACCTCCTCACATACCCAGACGTGTGCCAATGTTTCCTCTGCTCCTCCACACACTCTACACCTAGTATTTCGGAATCCTTTTTCCGCCTCTCTTCCTACGCTCCCGCACCTCATTCTGGCCCAAATTTCCCTAGTCTCCCCTATTACGGTCCCTTTATCCCAATACTCCTCCATCCCCACATCTCTTTTTCTTTCTTTATACTCCCTGCAGAAGTTGGAGCTAAGAATTTTACCCCACATTCTCTGCAATTCCTGTTGCTCCAACTTCTCCACCGCTCTCCCGCTCTTCTTCCTCCATTCTTCCTTGTTTCCTCCTCTTAGTATTTCTGCCACCTGCCCCTCTCCAGCTTGCTCCATTGCTGCATTTAGCTGCTTAGCCCATTTGCTTCCATCGTTGTTAACTAAGCCTCGCGCCTCTTCCATCAGGCATACTCTCGGCCATCTACCTTCTTCCATCTCCAAAATTTTTGAAATATAACCCGCCGCTCTCTTTACCATTACGGTGTCAATCCCTTTGCTCCCTGATTCCATTTTCCAAATATACTCGGGTGTATTTCTCCGTAGTCCCATCGCCATCTTCGTATACCTGGCTTGGGCTCTCTCCACTCTTTCTCTCCTTTTCCAGCCCCACACTTCCACTTTCTTTTGAAACACATATAATTGTATATATCTTTATATGGCTTCATATATGATTAGATATAGAAAAAGTTTTCTTTGGTTTTATTCGCGTATGGAAGCAGGTAAATGAAAAGATTGTTTATCAATACTTAACAAGCTATTGTGACACATATTATACCAGTCGAAGAAAGCGATGACATTTTGTGAGTAAAATATCAAGACAAAAGTAATCCCGAGTAAAAATGAATATATATATAAACATATATAATTGTATATTAATTAATCATATACAATTGTATACAAAAATCAACTTTTGTATACAATTGTATATGGTCAATTAATATACAATTATATATGTTTATATATATTAATTTTTACTCGGGTAGCTGTTCTGCGAAAGTGAACGGTATTAAGGGGTTAGGCTACTGTGACCAGCCGAAAATCAGGATTATTAAAAAAAATAGATTGTGAAGGAATACGTAAGATGATTGAAAATTCGTTTGGACATTCCATTGTATGTACATTAATGCCTTAGGCCACAGTAAAGGGTATAAAATCATGTGCGAATTTAACAATTTTTTTCGTATGAAAAAGTGATTCACTCGTAAAATTAATTACACATCTATTTAGTATGAATGTCAAGCTGTTAGAAAAAATATATATATATTTTTTCGATGTAAAAAATGGCTGACTACTAATATTTTCTTCTTTTTTTAGGCGCTGCGCGGCGTAACATTTAGCATCCACAATTTTTGCTGTAGAACAAAAAACAAAAATTCTCGTCGATCTACATTAAAATACCTAGAGAAGTACGTACGGAATTTAAAAAATATTGTTTTATTCAAAAGTTGTAGGTATTTGAACTTAAGAAATGAATTTTCAGTGAACAATTTCGTTATAACTGCTCATAAACTGCTCATAAAATGAAAAGTTTTCGATTAATCAGAAATTCCGTACGTAGTCCTCTCCGAAATGCAATTAGGAACATAACTTTTAAATTTGAAGTAAACCGAGTGAAAATTGTTGAAGTTATTTGTCACTCCAATTGGAAAACAGCTGTTTCGAGAAGTTTCGAGTAGTCGGCCATTTTGAGCATCGAAAAAAAAATTCTAACAGCTTGATATTCATACTAGATTGATGTGTAATTAATTTTATGAGTGAATCACCTTTTCATACGGAAAAAAAATTGTTAAATTCGCACATGATTTTATACCCGTTACTGTGGCCTAAGGCCTTAACAATATTGTCTACCAAATTTAATTAAAAACTATTAATATCTGACAAAGTTATAAACAATCTCGTGAAGGACCTCTGTACGTGAGGGGCTCAACGGTATACTTGATTTTGGCCGCCCGGGCGATCTAAAACAAAAAAACCAGTTTTTTTTTCTTAAAGTAGATAATATTGGGTAAGGCCTTGCCGAAGTTTTTTCTGTTATCCGGTTTCAATTATGACAAGAAAACTTTTGCATTTTTTTCCGGTTTTCATGCAAAAATGACAAGTCTATTGGGTATTAACTAACGAAAAGAAATCTACAGATATTACACAAAGTGCAACTGTATCATGGCATTGAAAATGCAATCAGACTTTTCGGGTAATAAAAAACAGGTACATGCAAATAATATTGGTTAGTTTTTATTATTTTTCAGAGAATGTTCATTCGTTGAGGCATATAATTGGGATTGTTTGGGTTTGTTTTTGTAATAATTGTTATATAATTTTTATAATATATTTGTGATATAAGTTGTAATATCATTTTGAAATTAATAACAAGATTAGAATTGGGTGGGGAGAAGCATGTCGCACTACACGCAGTGGCAGTGGAGTGAGGGTAGCGTTAGTTTCGTGTGACATCCAGTTAACTCGGACCCCTATACCCAACCTACCTCAACAAAAATGTACAGTTTTAAAAGCATTTTCAAGGCTAAAATGTTATGAAGAAAAACGTCGGTCAAAACTAAACTACTGTTACACTGAATAATTGTACCAAGTTTCCATTTAATCGGTTCATTAGATCTCGAGAAATCGTGGACAGCGTTTTGAAGAACACAGTTTCGAGAAAAACGCGTTAAGGGAGCATACGACTATAACTGCCTATTTTCGACCGTTTTCTTTGGAATTTTTTTTAAAGAAAGGAATGAATTACATGGTCAAAAAAAACTTTTAGGCGTTATTAGGCTACTGGGTTTCAGCCAACCCTCTTCGCGGCACGCAGTAGAACTGCCGTCAATTTAATTCTGGAACTAGGAGTGAAATATTTTCGTTCATTATATTAGTTTTAGCAGTCAAGTATGGAGAGAAATTAAAAAATTATGAAAAAAGAATGGAAACGAGTTTGAAAAAAAGATAGTTTTTTCGACCATAATTTTCATATAAAAAGTGAAATATTTCTTACAATTTTCAATTAACCGTAAAAAGCGTATGACGTACAAGCAATCTAGGAAGCTACAGTAAAAATTTCAAGTTGATTGGACGAAGATTGTTCGAGTTCTGCTGCATGCCAATTTCAAAAATATGGTTTCGAGAAGAACGTTTTTGAAGTGTTTGAAATTTAATGCCACCTATTGGTAGAAAATATTACTCGTTTCAGGAGAGGGTAGGGGTTTTAGCGTGAAAAAAACACTGTTTTGCGAATTTTTTCCATCTATATGGATAAAGTAAGTGTATTGAAACCTTCTGTACATTGTTAAGTGTCATTTCAAGAACATTCCGCGAAATTTGTACGCGAAAGGTCTGTACCGTATCTAAAAATGCTACGCTTTGTGACCCCTTCATTTAGTTCTACCTCTCCCCGTGGCGCTAGTAGATCACTGACAATATTCTTATTGCGCAGGCGTGAGGCCCGCATAACGTACTTAACCACCGCGCCGCCGAGTACGACTATTTTGACGCTTGGAGTTTAAGCCGCGGTGCGGAATTGATGTAGTTACCGAAATTACTTATCCTCGTGTGCTAATGCCGTGTGTTGTGCACGTAATCCTGAAAAGGTGCATTTTTCACCGAAATTGCTCATTGCTTTTCGAAGTTATCGTTATTGCAATAACAGCACGAACTGTTACAGCGATAACTGAATCCATAATAAATTCGCGAATGATGGTTTTCATTAAGTTATCTACACTAGACTTTTATTCATGTAAAATATTCGAAACACCGGTGCAACTGACATGTATATGCATGCCTGTCACACGACTACTAGCGCCACAGTGCGGCAAGGACATTTTGCGAACAGCATTTGTCTACCAGTGTCAGCCCCCTGGTCGTAGCGCATATCGCCCGCATCGTTTGCATCCATCCATTCGCATTTCGCATTGTTCGGAGGTTATGTTATTAAAACATATTGAAGTTATTGAGTGTGCTAGGTCTGCTCAAATAACTATTATTGCTATTAAATAACGCATTATGCCTACGTGCGCTGTGAGCGAGCCGGGTACATGACTCCCAGCGCCTCTAGCGGCGAGCGATATTTCGTGGTCCACTGAAACTGCTCTGTATCAGGGGCCTGATCACGGTCTTACATACAGGTCTGGAAACTCCGTTAGTTCACATCAGCCCCCTGACACTGACCTACTATTCCCATACGATAAACGAAAACGCGTTTTGTCCCGGCATTTTAGTTCTTGAAATCGCCACTACCTAGCGTTGGCTGTTGTGTGACAGCCTTCGGCTCTAAATACTCCGATGAGCTGAACGATTCGATACTTTCGTGGCTTTCGCCTTTTATCGTTAAGGCGACATTATTTATTGTGTTCAAATGGAAAATCATTAGAAGGGAAGATCATTCCAAATATATCAATAGACTTTCATTCATGTAAGATATTCGAAACACCGGCGCAACATACATAAATATATGCATGCCTGTTACACGACTACTAGCGCCACAGTGCGGCAAGGATATTTCGCGAACAGCATTTATAATAACTACCAGTGTCAGGGGGCTGGTTCACATGGTTCCTTTGCTGAAGCTCGACGCTAGAGGCGCTGCAATCGAGGGTCGTTGTGTGCGACAGAGACAACAATACTCATGCATTCGCGTTATAACCTAACTCGTGATCAAAACCGTACCCCGCGATACTAGCGACACCACCAATTCGGCTTCAATGGTCGAGTCACCCTACCACCGAAATTTCATCGAGTTTCCAGACCTGCATGTGGAACGTGCCCTCGATTTTAGGCACTTGGAATCTCGGTGCCACTTTTCAACGACTATTTTTTTCTCTCGTCATCATTCTATTTTTCTTATCTATCTTTTGTACAAATAAACTTACAGAAATGGCAAACAAATACGTAAGAATTCGTTAAACTTTTATACGCGTAGAAGTTGCTCATTGTTTTTCGATGACGTTCACCACATTGGTCGCGTGATGTTTCTTCTGTCGAATCATCATCTTCGTGTTCTTGTAGTTGTCGCTGTTGAGATTGGCCCCGATGCAGCTCCTTTGAAACAATTGCGTAAGCATTTTTACAACGCAATTGCTATTGTGCAAATTTGTTTTTGCGTTTATGGAATATATTTGAATCAATCGAGTTTCACGTTTCACTGACCCCGGAAGCCACCACGTCCCGCGGAAATCCATCTCGCAGCTATGTTCGACATCGACGAGATCGCTCCGACTAGTTCCGCCACTCGTCGAATCGTTCGAAGCAGACAAACCCGTTCGATTTTTAACCTCGTGAGCTCCGATTTTAATCCGATAATTATCCTCCCGCGAACCGACTCTGCCCATGCCAAAATAAAAGAGGAATGAAGTTATTTTTGCGCTCGTTAGTTATTCATAATGCCCGATCGAATTTTCTTCAGTGTCGGAATTCATTTTAACGACCGTGTTGGAAAAAATGAATTCACCAACTTCCCTCCGCCGTTCTTAAAATACACGTTCGATATCGGCTGTAATTTTTGACGTTTGTATCTGACAAAATGGTCGCAAAGGCCGTATTGATTAAAGTTAAAAATGTATTACTGTTACTATATGCAGGGTGTCCCTATTATCTCTGCCACCCGAAATAACTCGGTAATTATCGACGTCACAAAAAAATGTTCCAGACAAAAGTTGTACGGTGTGAAGGGGGCCATCAAATGCGACCACTTTTTGGTAGTGATCCGAGATTTTAGATTTGTATTTCATTTTAATAGGTGACCTTGAATGACCTTGAGCGACCTTGACCCCCTAATGTTTTTTATGCGGCTTGAAGTGCTCCACAAGATGGTTGAAAAAAAAATGTAGAAGTGAACTTCACTGTGCGTCGGCGTCTCCGCGGAAAAAAAAATTGGCTGCATTTGATGGCCCCCTTCACACCGTATAACTTTTGTCCGTAACATTTTTTTGTGACGTCGATAATTACCGAGTTATTTCGAGTGGCAGAGATAAGAGGGACACCCTGTATATGTGCTAGATTGGAAGATACCGTTTTAGTCTCAGAAATAGAATATAGATCACTCACGTAAATTCAGAATATTGGGCCACTATTAATCCTCTGCCCGGCGAATCCTCGAATTCTAGTCTCAATTCGTACGGGCCGAAATGGGTTGTCAATCTAGTGACATTTTTCGACTATTATTTATTCTATTTACCATTGCTATTATTCAAATTATTATTTTATGAGATGATAATTTGTTTTGGTTTGTTTGCGTAAAAAATCAATAAAATAACGCGTTTTTAAATTTTTTTAAAGTTATTATTATTATTTATTATTATTGTGATGATTATTGTTTTGTAAGACGATTATATGTTTGGGTTTGTTTCGGTAAAAAATTAATCAAATTGAGCGTTTCGTAAGTTTGTACTATTTTATGATTATGATTATGATGAATTATTATTTTTCGAAACGATGAAATGGTTGATTTTGTATGGGTGAAAAATCTATGAAATTAGGCGTTTTCGGAAGTTGTACTATTTTATTTGCTATTATTATTACTACTTTATGAGACAATGATGCGTTTGGGTTTGTTTGGGTTTGTTTGAAGATTTTTCTCTCATTAACATTCATACGCATAATATGAACCAAGAAAAAGTGATAAATGTTGAAAATCGATGAAATGGTACTTTAAGGCGAGATATCCCTTCAGAATTTTCAAAAAATCGATTTTTTTATATATTTCAAAAGTATGATACCCAAAGAATATACTGACCAATGGAAAACTCGAAATATTGAATATTTGCGGAGTTATCGCATATAATCTAGAGCGCAGGGACAGCATGCGGTCAGGTAGCGAGTAAACTTTAAACGCGATTATCTCGAAACTACTTTTTCAAAAACTGCTCGTGTTGTAGCTCAAAAAGTTATCGACCGATTTGGATGAAATTTTGGGGGGTTACTCTCAGTAACATTATCGGAAGGATATATTGAAAGTTTGAAAGGTAGCGTGTGAATAAATAATTTTTTTGGGGCCAAATATGTCGAAAAAATGGTCGAAAATTCGAACTTTGGAGTAAAAATGCTCCCAAATTTTCAATTTTGCACTTTTTCATAATTTTTTAGGTATATCCTTCCCCTTAATATGTCAGTAAACGAATGGCAATTATTAAATCTTTTTCAGATCAATAGAAAAAGAGTAACAACCGCAGCACTTTTCGATGTCGCGGAAAACAGGCGTCCGAAGACCCTTAATAACACCGCCATTTTCTTGGTCATCCCAAAAAAAAAATTTTTTTTTTTCAAACTTGACAGTTATGATAACCTCATGTCCAAATTTGAAAATGATCAGATTATTTTATCTCCTCTGAAAAAATTCCCGAAAAATACCTATTTTTCACGCTCCTAAAGGGATTTCTCGCCTTAAAACAAGAAGATTGAAATTTCCGAAAAACAATTGCTCCAATTTGCAGTAAATTTCGTAAAAGTGTGCTGTTATTACAATTGCGACACTTTGCAGTGAATTTCGTGAAAGTGTGATGTCATTACAATTGCGACACTTTGCAGTGAATTTCGTAAAAGTGTGCTGTCATTGCTATATAACAAATTGTCAGGATTATTGTTGTCGTTATTATGATTATTATTGTTATTTTACGAGATGATGACTCTGGTGGGATGTCATAGTCCCATCTCACGGTGTGTAAAATACCTGTGAATCCACTCATTACCCAACCAAAATTCGCCATTCAGATCGCCAAAGCCTTTCGCGTAATCATCCCAGCCTTTGCTCGTAAAATTCACTCTATACGAGAATCGATGGTTCCGTCTTTGTACGACTGTCCAACCACCGCCGTACGACTGATCGCAATATATTTCAAAAATGTTCCAAAGCCATGCACTGCTCTTCTGGATCGATTGATCATTCGGAAAATTATAAACGCCAGACGGTGAATCAGTATTCATCAGACTCTCGCAATTTGCCTGGGTAAAATTCTTATAGCGAATTTTTCCAATATTTTCGTATTTATCAACGCCCTTGACGGTTGACCCGATCACTCTTATCATAGCTCTGTCAATCTTTTTATTAATAGCAATCAGCTGTTTCAGTATTTCCTTCAGATATAGATCCGACGCGGAATCGATCTCGGGCTCGTAATTCAATGCGGGCTTGGCCGAGTCGACCCGCCAATTTTCATTTTTGGTATGACCCTCTGGTGGGATCACGTCACCACGTCTCCATATGTTGTTTGCCCAGGTATGCGAAGCAAAAGCCAATAGGAGCCAGGTACCGATTAACAGCGAGGGAAAATCCTAACACGATAATGAGTATTGAGTTATTAGCTGTTCGTGACGGACTGCTCATCAGTCAATTTTGTTTGGGAATTAAACACGCCCACGTTTTTAATAATTCAGTAAAAAGAATTACTAAAAAAATTACTGTTTGAGTGGGAAATCAAATTACTCGAAATGTTCCGGTTTGACAAAAAAAAGTCTGCAGATTTTACCGTTTGGGTGGAAAATAAAATGACCGGAAATGTTACTGCTTGAGTAAAAAATAAAATAACTAGAGATGTCACTGATTGAATAAAAATTAAATTTACTTCAAGTGTTATTGTTAGGATGAAAAAAATTACTAGAAATGTTATTGTTTGGGTAAAAAATAAAATGAATGGAAGTGTTACTGTGTAATAAAAAATGAAATTACTAGAAATGTTGCTGCTTGAGTAAAAAATATAATTACTATAAAAGTTGCTGTTTGGGTAAAAACTAAAATTACGAAACATGTAACTGTTTGAATGAAAAATTAAATGACTGAAAATTGTTACTGGTTGACTGGTTGACTGGTAGAATATAAAATTACTAGAAATGTTAATGCTTGAAGATAAATTAACATTACTAGATATGTTACTGTTTGAAATAAATAATAAAATTACTGGAAATGTTACTGTTACAATAAAAAATAAACCTACTAGAAATTCTACTGTTTCGATAAAAAATAAAATGACTACAAAGTTTACTAAAAATTACTACGAAGAATCTAGGAATTGCGTTTTTCTACTCGGTGTATCGCGAAAAATGAAAATTCGAAATTGTTACTCATTACTTTGAACGCGAGCCGCTGACGCATCTTCGTTGCAGACATTTTTTGTGAAAGATTAAAAGCAATTTTCAAGTTAAACGAAACGATTTCTTCACTATTGCACAGCAATGAAAAAGCTGGTCCGCTGCAGATGAAATTCAAAGTTTAACTGAGATGCTCAATAACAATGCGTGTATTGCATTTCATTCGACATGCGATTACGGTCGTTGATTGGTTGCCTTTTAGCTACTAGACCGCGATAGCCAATCGTCGTCGTTCATGCGCATTACGATTTTACCACGCCATATGACAAAACTACAGTAGTCGCGGAGTTCGTCTGAACGGAAAATTGCATTTTTGTTGTTACAGTCACAAATTGATATCCTAATTAGGATCGAGAAGAAAATGCCTCTTCCCGCGGCACTGGCCGCCCGCCTCGCGAAAAGAGGTCTTATTACAGGATCGGACAAAACTGGTAATGACACCTAACCTCAATTTGTTCATCGAATCAATATTTACCTTCGTTTATGCATGTTCAACGGATTCTCAAAACGTCACTTACTTATTTGTAATCGACGAATTTCAGAAAAGACGAAGAAAGAAACGAAGAAAAAAGTTCATGAGGAAGTTATAGCGGAGGACTATGATACCACAAAAGACGAGATTAATCAGATCGATCTATCACAGAAGTTTATGGTATGCGCAAGATATATCTAAATTCGTATTACGTGTTTTTAATTTCTATGATTACGCGGCACGTTATTGCCGGCTGTTACTACGTCATTTCTTTTTAAATCTTCATCCGTTTTCATGATCACCCATCCAAGTATTGGCCTAGGCTAGTAAAGTGTTACACGGCGATCGCTGAAGCTGTACACTGACCACTATTGTCGTTTCATCAGTAATATTCAGATTGTTCAACGACTCACACCTAGTAGAAATTCTTGAAAATATCTAGATATGACAAAATGAAAGATTTGAAAAATGTTCTCTCCAAATTTCGATCTATTTAAAATTGAGGGAGTTATGGGCGTTTATAGCTAGATTATGTGAACCGGCGAACTTTAAACGCGTTTTTATTCAAAATGCTTTTTTCGAGATTGGTGACCACGGTACCTCAAAAAACGCTGCGCCTATCGACTTCAAATTTTACAAGCTTCTTCAACATATTGAAAAGCAGTGCTTGGACAAAAGATATTTTTTCTATGCATATATATTTCTTTCCAACGGAAATAAAGCAATTTTCCACCAAAAATTGATACTTTCACTGCAGAACGTGGCCATTTTTTCCAAAATCAATATTTCATTCAATTTTATGCCCAAGCACTGGCTAATTTCATGCAAAAACTAAATGCGTTTGATTTTTTTAATTTTGTATCATTTGTTTCCAAGCAAAAGTGGTCAATGTTAACGACGTTTATCAAACAGCGATCCGCACAAACCATTGTATCTGCCACATTCATGAATATTTTTCGATACATGAATTGTAAACATACTTAAAATCATACTCATTATTGGAAAAAAAAAACCACGTAAACGTGCACACATTTTACGAGAAAAAATCCATAAAAATTCCTCTTTTTTTCCAGCCATGTATTAGGTGAACATGTTGGACAAAAATTAGACGGTTTTTGTATACCAAGTTTAAATAACATTTATAGAATTGCATATAATTTTAAAGAAGCTCTAGATCGTCTTAAGGTGGAACGAGTGCACGCTCTTGATTTCTATAGATTTTGTTCAAATTGTAACCAGACATTGTTCATATTATTATGCATGTTTGAGTGAAATTTCAGAACAGTCTATAATTTATATTGGGAGATAATGAGTTTTAAAATCGCAACTTTTAACATTGCAGGGTCTGCATTGATCGAAAGTCAGGTCCCATAATTCGTCGTACCATTCTATTGTGTTCATAAATTTTGAAAAAGAATTATGTTTAGATAGCAAACTAGTTAGGGGAAGAGTGAAAAACGTTTGGATTGCCTTTACTATTCAGTTTTGCTAAAACGTTCAGTAAAGACAATAATTCTCCATAAAAATATTTGCCCCCTAGAGATTGAGGAAGTGTGGAGTAAAAGGAATTTGGAATGAGAGACCGAGAGAGTATAAGAGAGAGACCGAGAGATTATAAGTTTTGTTAAAGATATATTGTCTGATATTGTATAAGTTTTGTAAAAAACTTTTTAAAAGTTATGCAAATAAAACTCTATTGATTGATTGATATTTGCCCCCTACAATAAGAAGACATATGGCAACACCGCAGAACAGTATTGTTTAATACAGTAGTACCTCGATTATCGAAACCTCGATCATCCAAACCCTCAATTATCCTAACGATGACGTAGTTTATCCAAACGCTCAATTATCGGAACGTTGAGCAACCCAACGCAACTTCTCCTTCTCAAACGGCTGTGAGACTTAGCCACTCAAAAACGCGTTACAGCCGTTCGTCAATTAAAAATGGTGGATTTTATTTTTTTAAATATAAAAAAAGGCATTCGACTTTTTTTAGGTATTTAAAATACACACACGCACGCACGCACGCACGCAAACGCACACACACACACACACACACACACACACACACACACACACACACACACACACACACACACACACACACACACACACACACACACACACACACACACACACACACACACATATATATATATATTCGAGAAAAAAAAAATATCGTGTTCCTAAAGTTGAAAACTTTTTTCATAGAAAAAAAATCTTTGCGTTATAAATATTAACATTTTATATTGTTTATGTTATCTTCATTGACAAATAAAAGTGTTGGTTGATTCATAACTAATTAAAAACTTTGTTCAATTAAAAAATACTTCCAAAGAAAAACTTGCGTTGCAGTATTATTTTAAATATGCCGCACAAAGTTACGTCAATGGATACGTGGAACAATGCGGTGTTGCCATATGTCTTCTTTTTATAGGGGACAAAACCTTTTTACTAAAAAAATTTCTGTCTAAATTTCAATGCAGACACTGCAGTGTTAAAAGTTGCAATTTTGAAACCCATTATCTCCCAATCTAAATAGTCGACTGTTTTAAAATTTCACTCAAACATGCATAATGATATGAACACAATGTCTGGTTAAAGTTTGAACAAAATTTATAGAAATCAAGGGCGCGTGCTTGTTCTACCTTAAGGCTTGATCATGCTACAATTAAAATCACTTTAGTCCTACTTCTTTCAGTGTACTTTGTCCGAAGCAGTTAGTGGGTCTGCACAAGCTTAGAGCAAAAAAAAAACAAGTCGTTTTCAATATTTTTTTTCTAAGCGGCCTATTTGGACGACGAGCTCGGGATTCTATACACAATTAATACATAGTCATAGTACTTTTAGTATAATAATTAAAGTTTCGTACGAGCGGATACTTTATTAAAGTTTTGAAAATTACGAAAATGCCACACTGTAAAAACGAAAGTTCGATTTGCGACCAAAAAAACAACTTTAATCATTTGTTATGAACAAATGGATAAACAACATAAAACGAATTTCGCTTTGAAACTTTGGGAAAATATTCTACATATATCGTTCCATCGTTTGAAGAAAAAAAAGAAATCGATTTTTTGATTGTTGTAAATGTATATCCCGCCTTGAACAATCCGTTTCCGATCACGCTCGTCGTTTCAGGGATACGCAGGCTGTCCCAACAAATACAACATATATCACGAATGTACCAAGAAATGTAAGGAATTGTGGGGTGTCGGACATGTACAACCGTCCGAGAAGTACCTCAAGTTGCAGGTGCGTCTCATCCAGAAATATCCTCTGCCGGAAACGTGGAAAGCGGTCTACGATCCAGGCTCGTGAGCACCTTCATCCTATTTATACGTACATCGGTACAAAACGCGAGTTGAAACAGTAGCGATAGAAGTCAAAGTGGACCTTATTCTCCATTTTGGTTTGCAGGGGTCAACACTATTACTGGGATTGGTCCTCGGATTTAGTGTCTTGGCTGCCTCCCGGGCATCCCAAGTGCCAAATATCTCAGCCGGCGTCCCAGCTCAGGGAGGAATTGCATCTGAAAGCCGCCGATCAGGATGACAACATGTCCAGTGACGAGAGCGGCAGCGATCAGGAAACAATGGAAGTGAGTGGGCAACTTGTACAACTCAGTAAAGTGTGAGATACCTTTAGATGAGGAAAAAATTGATTTTCATGATTTTTTTCAACAGGAAAGATTTCTTCACCACTTTTGTGACTTATGGTATGTTTTATTACTAACTTTGGCTGTTACATGGTATTTGTTTTGATTAATCTTCAAAAATGGCGAAGTTATGGCATGGTCTTCAAAACGGCTTGCGGCGGATGTTGTCAGATGGCGTGACTATCTGAAAAAAATCTGAAAAAAAAACCAACAACGGTTTTTATTTTATTAACCTCATACGCAGACAATGAACCAAGAAAAAGTGAGAAATGTTGAAAATCGATGAAATGGTACGCTTTGAAACAAGGAGATTGGATTTTTCGAAAAACAATTGTTACATTTTGCAGTAAAAAAATACTTTTGGTAATTCTTTAGATAAGTGACTTTTCCGAAAAATGAGCCTAAAAGATTTTTTTGTTGCTATTTTCTCATTTATTGGGTTATAAATTATCATATTCAGTCGGGGAAAGCTGAAATTTGTCATTAACAAATTTTTTTACCAGCGTAAAGGAGTAAAGGAGTAAAGCGGATCGTTAAAAAAAATTTCGAATTTTTCAAAAACTCAAACAAACCCAATATAGGCGTCACAATGTTCAACAATACCCTATTTCATCACGTGTTTCTATGAACTTCAAAACCCTATAACTTTTTATGGGGGGAGTCAACTTCGCGGAAACACGTGATAAAATTGTGATTTTTGAATAAAAAAATGTTAGGCTCATTTTCGGAAGAGTCACTTTTTTAAAGTATTGCGATACTTTTTTTTATTTGCAGAAACATTTAGGGCCATTTTTTAAATAATAAGGTTAGAAAAATGTATACCAAATTTCATCAGAATCGGTCGATTAGTTTTTTAGCTATACGTCACGCCAGTTTTGAAAATGCAGTTTTGAAGACCGTGCCATACGTCCGCCATTTTTTAAGATTAATTAAAAAAGACCATGTAACAGCCAAAAGTAGTAATAAAACATATCCTAAGCCTCAAAAATGATGAAGAAATCTTTCTTTGAGAAAAAAAATTATGAAAATCAGCCAATTTTTGCCTCGCCTAAGGGTATCTTCCCCCTCAAGGGTACCCGCCCTCAGAACAGCCGCAGGGCGCCTGTTTTGCAATTTTTCTCAAAATCTATCGTAGCTGGGAATGAAGCTTTCATTCCTAGCTACCATGGGCTCGATCCACATATTTCGACTACACAAAATGATTTTTTTTTTAATTATGAAGGCGTCGTCATGACCACGAGGCGCGTCTGCATAAAGTAGACGGCTCCGATCTGGAAAATCTAAGAAGATTACTACGATGTATAGATGAGATTATCGCGAGTGTGAAAACCAATTTGGTGACTTCCGCACGACTTTGAACGTACAGTTTAATAGAAAAGCTTTCTTGGCGCGTGAATTTGCTTATAAAGAAAACAACGGGTTGCCATAAATTGATTATAGTTGCAGCCTCGACTATGATTAGAAAGACAGATAATGGATTTCAAATATCGATCACTAATTTCGGCATTTATCATGTGCAACGTTTTCAAAAATACTTTCGAGAAAAGCGATTAAACTTTTCGAAATTGTTCATGCGTCCTACGCGTAAAATGTAAACTTTGCGGAATTTCGACTTCAAACATAGACCCAGCCATCTTCAGATGTAGAATAATCATAACGAAAAAAAAATCAGTTTGAAGAACTTTCGTGGATCGTGCCCTCTAGGAGTAAAACGAATCAAGCTCTTTAAAAAAGCTAATTTTAAGCATTTTTTAACAATTAGAATGATAGCAGCGAAGAATTTGATTGGAAAACTTTATTATATACAGTTGTGGGTGAACAAAAAATTTTGTTGTTCATTTCCATTTTGTTAGAGTCGAAGACACAGGGTATCTCTCGTACAAGTTTTCCGCAGCTGGAAAGATTTTTCTTATAGTTTTCAATCTAAAACAAACAAAAAAAAAACAAAAAAATCTCCTAAATATACCCAAAAAGCTATGAAACTGCGTACGGAAATAAGAAAATAAGTTTTTTGAACAGGTAGTGCAGATTTTAATGAAAACTTTCATTTCCGAGCAAAAAGTCAAATCAGTAATTGTTTGTTCAAAAAAGTTAGTAACCAATCGCAAATTCCCCACGCAGTTCCGCAGAGAATGCATCTGAGAAGATATGTTAAAAATTCCAAGTGATTCGTTGCATATTTGGCTGCGTTACGTTTCCGGCCAGTTGAAAAAACACGCTTTTGAAAAAAAAAACACGTTTAAACTTTGAACAACATTTCATGAAAAATAGCTGACTTTCGCGATTTTTTTTTCGACGCTTAAAATACGCTCATCAGTCTGATTTTTTTTATGTCAAATCAAAGCAGTCATGAAGAGCAGAAAATACATTTTTTAACGTTCATTTTGATTTTTAAACATTTTGTTTAACGGTTGAAAATGTCGTCGAAAAAAGGGAGTCCTCACGATGTACACGGTTGTGGCCGTAAATATTATCTGAGACAAAATTTGTAAAACGATTATTAATCAGTATGAAAGTCGCTATCATGCTATGGACGTTTTTTAAAATCAAAATTAACAAATTGGCGGCGGTTTGAAAAAAAGTTCCGAATTAAGCCAATTTTTTGGACAGTTTTTGGTTAAAAAAATATGAAGGTTAAAAAAAAGCTTCCATAGCAAGATAAAGAATGGCTTGAAAAATGTGTCAAAATTTGAGACGGTTGAGAGTGTCCACCGTTTTGAAAAACGACATTTCGAGAAAAACGCGTTTGCCCGTGCGAGGCCTCACGCAGCTGGCCTCGAATACCGGAATAATTGAACCGGAATAATTGAAGTGACCGGAATAATTCGAATTTCGCCCCAAAAATTGAACAGCGTGTTTATAACCGTCTATCCTATCGAATAATAAAATCGATATTTTGGGAACCTTACACTCCCAGATAGCAATTTTCAAAAAGTTGTCCAAAAGTCGGCGAAAAGGGTGCCAAATATCCGCCCGGAAAGTATCTTAAAGTCAGCAACCATCCAAAAAGATAACTGTTGGACACATGATAACTTATAGATAACTTCCAAGCGGACACATTGGACACATGATAACTTATAGACAACTAATAGGCAACTATTTTGAAATTGCTACCTGGGCTGTGATAGTCCCCCAACATTGTCCTCTTCCGCTTCTTTTCTCAAAATGTGAATCTCCTCGAGTGGCTTTACCCGTTGATTAACCCTTTGAAGCATACATTTTTCCTTACGTGCAATTGGCTTGAAATTTTGTACTCGGAGGTTTTCGGGGTCGCTTATTACGAATCTGCACTCGAAATTCGGGAATTCAAGATGGCGGACCATAAATGCAAAACGTCGTTTGATGATAGCGAAAGTTGGTACTCGGGGTTTTTCGGGGTCGCTGATTACGAATCTGCACTCAAAATTCGGAAATTCAAGATGGCGGTTCCAATATGGCGGACCATAAATGCAAAACGTCGTTTGATGATAGCGAAAGTTGGTACTCGCGGGGTTTTCGTGGTCGTTGTTACATGAAATAAGCTCCCAAAAAAAAATTGATCATCAAATTTGGAAAAAATCCTATAGTTATTGCCATTTACAACCGCCATATTGGATCCGCCATTTTCAATTTAACCGCTTCGACTTCGGGTTCGTATTCAGTAGATCAAAAACCAAGTTATTACCTATTTTTAGTTATGGATTACCTCCTAGATTAGTCGTAATCAGATTTATGTAAAAAAAATCGTTTTTTTGCACTTTTGTTGTTGACGACCCCCGCTACGTGAAAAACAGAAATTGAATAGGTATGTTTTAGTAGTTATTGAAGTCCTAGGAACCTTGGAACGCATTTACAATCGCCATATTGAATTAAAAAACACTTTTGTAACACCAGTATTACACTATGCCGCAAAGGGTTAAGGAACGAGAAACTCATCCGAAAATTGTTCTTATGCCGTCACCCTCGAAGTTTGCCCCAATCAATTAATTAATTTCGAAGGTGGACGAGGTGGAGTACAAGAAGGAGCAAAAAATTGTTATCCGCGAGAAGTTCAAAGTTCCGGAAGTCCGTCGAGTCCAGAGACCCGAAACGGGCAAAGAGAAGAAGGATCGGACGCTCGACCCCATGGATCCAGCCTCTTACAGCGATATACCGAGGTGACAAATTCCAGCCAATGATCGACAGCAAAAGTTATCGCATTCTCCTGCGATAACTTTATAAGATAAGTAATGCGTGCGTATTAAAAACTATCGTAAACTTTGTCGCAACAGGGGAAAATGGTCGGACGGTTTGGCGAGGCACAACGAGGCAAAAACAGGAGCGGATACAACGGCTTCCGGTCCATTGTACCAGATGCGGCCGTATCCGAGTCCCGGTGCGGTATTGCGATCGAACCGGACTACCAAGCCCGAAGTCGAAGGAACTGCAAAACCTGTCGTCTCGTTTCCGGAAACACCCGAATAAGACGCACTCCGTCATCGAGTTATTTGTTACCGATTTTCCGACTTTTCTCATTGCGAGGAATATCCAAACCCGTGAAGTAAGAATTACCCACTCGTAACTCTACGCGTGAAGAAACGGAGGTTCGCATTGTCGCGATGTAGCGCGTGCGCCGAAAAGCAAATGAAAAGCGCACTTTCGAAGCGTTAACGAGCTAAAAAGAAGCAAAATATTCAAATAAATATGTCAAATTTTAATTGTACTTGTAGCTGGCCATCGATGTGTTGAATAAGTTACCCTCGTTTCGTCACATCGCTTCCTACCTTACCGACCGTCGGTAAGGTCGGAACCGCCGCGCTCGGTCGGTAAGTCCGCTCGCACGGGAATTGCAAGGCGAATTCTATAATCGTAACGGGTCAACGTGACCTTCGATCGTGTTCATACTCCCTGTCCCTACATACCTATACATACATAATTCATTCTAAAATTATACCGTCGCGAATCCATACAAACTTGCCCCACGTCGCAGTGATGCATCAACGTAACGAGAAAAACAAGAGAATGTGCCGCGCGCTCGAAGGGGAAAACGTCACAAGTTCTCATGGCACGATCTTCGCTCCCAATTGATCCCCGTGCCGATTTTCCGAACTGACATCAAGAATAACAAAAGTGCGAACAGTACGAAGAAGAAAGAAAATTGCGGTCGTTAAATAAAAATAAAGACGACCCCGGCGACCGAGCACACATGCAATTGTTACGCGGCTCGATGAGAACAAAGGTGTAAAAACAAAGAAGTACGAAAAAAAAACGGTGCTGGAACACCGGATGCATCCGATAAATCTCGCCAACGAGTCGACCATCCCCCGGACCAAAGATAAACGCACATCGAGTTTTTTTCTCCCGTGCACCGCGTAAGACTTCCGAGAAAGAAGTTTATCGGATGCTGACGTTGATAATAGAAGCGCATAGCTGCGAGATAACGCCGAATCTCGAGTTTCCGACGACCTCGTGTCCGCGTTAAGGACCTCGACCGCGATATAGCGGACTGCCACATAAATTCGTCTGAATGGAAAACAATCTAACCTACAAATTTATGCTCAACGTTAATGGTCTCATAAATAACAATATATTCGACGACATGGCTTGCGAGGCTTGCGCCGCCAAGTTTTCTCTGTTCAAACGCAAAGTGAGTACGATGATTGAATTAACATTAACCATACGTACTTTTCGAACGCAATCGTCGAGTTGCTGGTGAATTTTCGCACCCCAGACGTCCCATCTTTCGCTTTCAACATTTCTGATAAAAATCCGCCAATTGAATCCAAACTCTTGTCACAAATTGTCAATCGCGATTGACCGATCGTGAAAACTGCACCGAGTCTTGCGATACGAAAATTCGAAGGTTTTTTTCCCTCGCAGAAACAATGCAGAGACTGCATGAGATTTTTTTGCACCGACTGCATCATCAAGCGAGGCGATCGCGTACTGAGCTGCGACAACTGCAGTATGCTCTCGAGAAGACCTCTGGTCAGATCTCAAGTTCTCAAGATGCGAATAAAGGATCTCAAGAATTACCTCGTCGCGAAGAAAATTTCGCTGCAAGGATGCGTCGGTAAGTTCGGTCTCCGGAAGCGCGATACGTCGTAGACGAGATTAGTTTCGTTGTAGCGCACCGTTATTCCGTCCTGTTACAGAAAAAGAAGACCTAGTCAACATATTGATGCTGTACGCGAACGGGCCGGAGAGTCCGATCGGCAACGACAGGACGCAGAGTGCTCCGGCCAGTCCTCGGTGAGCTTTTCTTTCAGAATGTGTGGGAGTCTAAAGCAGAGTCCTGATGAGGCTAATTTCGTGCGATTCGAGGAGTGGCTTTCGAATTTTTACGATTTAACGTGCAACATGTAAAACTCTGTCCGCATACACTTAAGGGGAGATATACACCTAAGAGCCGGAAAAAAGGTCATTTTTGTGAATTTTTTCAAGGAAAACTATTTGAAATTTTGGATTGGGGTTTTAATTATCTAAAAGTATATACATTCAAAAATATGTTTAATTTCCTTTATTTAAAAATATCAAAAATATACAAGGATATTGTATGATCCTTGGAGCGTCGTAAAAAAATCTGCGTATACGGTACCCACTGGCGTTTCTTCGAAAATCATCTGGAAAAAAAAAAACCAAAAAGATTATTAAATTAGATACTATAATCTAGTACTTGTCATAGCCGATTTTGAAAATATCGATTTATGACAAAATGGTGGACGTTTGAACAAAAATAGTGATTTTTGGGCCAAAAATTAGTTATTATTTTGCCTATAAAACAAAAACTACGTAACGGAAAAAAAAATCCTATGACAAGTACTAGATAATGGTGTATAGAATAACCACCAAAAACCTCAAGGCAATCGGTTCATTGGTTTTCGAGAAATTTTGGGTAGCGATTTGAAAAACGTGGTTTTAAGAAAAACGCGTTTGAAAATTTGGGAATGAGTAAATTATGAAATTTGTCAACTTACATGGAATCATCGATACCAGGCCCATAGTGTAGGTCTTCTACAGTCGACGGAATGTTCGTAGCTTCTAAATCCTCGACCTCGACCGTCTCCCCTCAAGAAATGAATTTTCAGTGAAAAATTTCGTTATAACTGTTCATGAGATGAAAAGTTTTCGATTAATCAGAAATTTCGTACGTACTTCTCTGCGAAATGCAATTAGGAACATAACTTTTAAATTTGAAGTAAATCGAGTGAAAATTGAAATTATTTGTTACGCCAATTGGAAATTGGAAAACAAATTGTTAAATTGCACATGATTTTATACCCGTTACTGTGACCTAAGGCCTTCAATGATAACATTATTATTATATCCTCGCCACCAGAGTCGGCCAGCGCACGAACGTTCCGAACGCTTCGCCACCGCGACGATCCCGGAGTCCCCCGACGATACCGACGAGGCAAACCGTCGAACACCCGGAGCCTGCGCCACAGCAGTGCTTCTATCCCTCGGCTCCGCCGCCACCGCCGAGTTCTCACGGGGTCGAAATCGAAGAAGTGTCCGGGGAGGAAACTAGTCCGACGAGCAGTCCCACCGATCCCGAGCCGCTGATAACCGAGCAAGACGCAGACGAAATATCCAGCGAAGCCTCCAACGATCAACGATCGAAGATGTTCACCGAATTGCCGACGGTAATCGTCGCTCCGTATGCGAAAAACGCGAATTCCGTGGCGAAAAAATAGGAATAAACTAACCGCTGAACATTTTTTCTTTCTGCACTCGATACAGCGGACGGGGGCGGTTAAATTGACGGATATTACGGACTGCAACGATCTCGAGCATCTGAGCGTAAAACAATTGAAGACACTGCTGCGAACGAATCGCGTGGATTTCAAAGGTTGCGTGGAGAGAAGCGAGCTCCTGGATCGAGCCACCAGACTGTGGGAAGCGTGCAAGCAAAGCGGGAGTGGTAAGGAAAACGCTTTAAACGAGCGATCCGCAAAGTCCCAATTCTCTTCTCGTTTCTCCGTTGTCACGGCATCGCGAGGACGTATAGCGGTCTTACAGAAATACATTCTTGCCAAACTATGACAACGCTGTAAACGATTGAGCAGCTCGAAAGTTGAAGAAGTCGCGGCGTGTTAACTCTCAGGCCCTCTTGCCCTCATACATTTTCTTAATATTAATAAATACAAGTGAAACAATCCTTAGAAGAAAGGAAAACATTTTGGGATGATTTTGGGCACCCAGTTGATCAGAAACAAAAAAAACGAATTAAATTTTTTTTTCGTATCGTTTCAAACTTAAAAAAAAAGTTGAACATTTCTTTTTCGACTTCTTGAGGAACAATGACATTATTGTTAATAACTCATAAAAGAGGTTAAGAAGATAAACGTCGGTCAAGACTAAACTACTGTTACACTGAATACGTGTACCAAATTTCAAGTTAAGGGGCTGTACCGGTGTGAACGCTGAAAATTTGGGTGATTTTCGGGAATTTTTTGGAAGAAAAGTACTCGATTAAATGTTTTGGAAAATTAAGAATATATTTGGCTATATTACATAATTTTTTCATAGAAAAATATTGAGATCCAAGCGACTTATGCGCTGCCTTCGGTGGCGCCAAAAAAAAATTCCTCCACTGCTGACAAGATTCCGGCCGATTGAGTAGCTGAAACCGAAAAAGGAAAAAATATCGTTAAACTTGAAGGTATTTCCTGTACAATGACGCAGGATTTTCGAAAAATATCAAAATCTACCAAACTGGCGTAGTTATGGAAAAAAAAAGTCTGTTTTCTTGCCTATAAAATGGTCGTTTTTTTTTCAATGCCAAATCGTCAATTTTCATCCAATCAAAAATATCCTACGTCATTGTAGAGTAAATATATTCAAGAGAACTCAGTTCAAATTTCAAGTCAATCGGATAATTGCTCTTTGAGTCACAATGTCAGCAAATTTGAAAAATCTCATTTCGAGAAAAACGCGTTTAAAGATTTAACTATCGATTTTTGCAAGATAAATTGATATTTACCATAAAAACTGCTAAGTATAAACGTAAAGTATGAAGTATAAACTGTCGAAAAAGGCAACAACAAAAATCGAGTTTTTGAAAGTGTCACACTGGTCACATAGCCCCTCAATCCGTTCGTTAGATGTCGACAAATCGTGTACACCGTTTTGAAAAACATAATTTTGCGGAAAACGCTTTTAAAGTTTTACCAGCAGTTCTATCGTTGTAATCATAAGTTTACCTTCATTCGGCGATTCCTGCACCATATGTTGGACTTCGTGTTCAATTTGAGTTGCCTTGCGATAAAGTCGATATTTTTATCAAAAACCAACACCAAAATCATGGTTATTTGAAACAATTTATTTTAAAGGAAAAAGTCAGGTCATTGGAAAATCGTTTGGACATTTATTTGGATATACATTAATGAAGATGTGCACTAAGTTTTATAAAAATATATTAACTAAAGTTATAAACAATTTCGTGAAGGACCTTTCAACGTAAGGGGCTCAACGGTGTACTTGATTTTGGCCATCCGGTTGGTGCGAAACAAAAAAAAATAGTTTTTTTTTCTTAAACGGGATCAAGTGACCTTATTTTGGCACCCCACCAATTATTGACATTTCTCGCCTTCCTAAACAATGGTCCTTAAAGCACCAATAATTGGGCACCTTATCCTAGATAATATTAGCTGAGACTTGACCGAGATCTTTTACAGTTATCTTTGAATCACCAAAGAAAAATCGATAAAACATTTTTTTAATATTAATAAATACAAGTGAAACAATTCTTAGAGGAAAAAAACACGTTTAAGGGAAGACTTTGGCCACCCAGTTGATCAGGAACACAAAAAAAAACGAATTCTTTTTCTTAAATAGATAATATTGACTATGACTTGACCGAGCTTTTTTTGTTATCGTGTTTCAATCATCACAAAAAAGTTAAAAAATGTTTTTTCGATTTTTCAAGGAACAATGAAATTATTGTTGATTTCTAATGGAAAAATAAATGTTAAAGAAAGAAAGTCAATCAAGACTACCCTTACATTAAATAAGGGTACTAAATTTCAAATCAGTTTTTTACCATGTTGAAAAACATAGTTTCGAGAAAAAACCCGTTTGAAGTTTTACCAGCAGTTCTATGGTTGTAATCATAAGTGTACCTTCAATCTGCGATTCCTGCATCATATGTTGGACCTCTCCCTTCAATTTGTGTTGCCTCAAGCGACGAACGATTTTTATAAATATTCACAGTACCTTAACCCCTTAACTCGAAATTCGAAGCTTGGTTTTCGCACACATTTGAGAATTTTCAATGTCGGCTACTTACCGAGTTTTCCGCTACACCCCCAACGCGCGCGTCACGGTATTCATCTTACCAATAAAGACCACAAATTTCCAATGAATTTTCAGAGCCCACCGAAGTGGAAGGCCCCTACGACGAGAGTCTCTGCAAAATCTGCTGGGACTCGCCAATCGAATGCGTCATTCTCGAATGCGGTCATCTCGCCTGCTGCATAGAATGCGGCAAACAAATGTCCGAGTGTCCCATTTGTAGGCAATTCGTAGTGCGAGTTGTCAGATTTTTTAAAGCTTGAATTCAACACGAATGACAATGAGAAGTGGCAGACTGGCGAAGCGACGCCAATGACTTTCGAACAAATATTTAAGAGGATCAAAGGTCGCTTCGCGCTATACTCAGCGGCGATACAGAGCAGAAACATTGTCGTTAGAGAGGTGCGCAGTAGAATGCGATAAAACTATGTGCGAGGAGTCTGTATGGTAGGGCATGCGGTGTACTGTATCTACTCGATATACGTACGCATATTACACGTATATATAGGCAAGTGTTACAGTCGATAAATATCGCGATATTCGTCATCAATAATTATTGATGTCTAAACGCGTCAGCAACTATCTTGACACGTGTATTGAGACGAATATCGCGATATTCATTGACTGTGTAACCCTCGCCATAGGCATACATACATATATATTTTACAAGTCAGGATTCGCACGAATGTGTGCAAAACTCGTGATAAGGGAAAGTAGATTGTGCCGTCAAGATTTAAACGCCAATAACGCAATTATTTTCCTTCTTTATGTTCGTTTGATCGTCGCACTCTGCCGAACGACAGCTTCATGCTACAAGCTATGTGGATTCGAGTCTTGTGTTTTTTTTTACGCTAAAACTAATCGCCGCGATATTCTCGTCGGAAAATGTTGAAAATGCGAGTCATCATTCCTCGTGAAGTTACGAAAAAAAGCACGTTTTCACACAGTTGGGAATAATTAGTCGCAGGAAAACAATCGATTATATATATATATATATATATATATATATATATATATATATATATATTCTCGTATAATTTAGAATAAGATGTTTCCAAGATTATTTTATGAGAAAAGAAAAACGGAGCAGTGTCTTTTGTGCGAATCGTTATTGTTTGGATGAAAAGTGATTTTCAATGACTTTGTTTTTTGTTTCACTGTTGACGGTGTTCGCGTAGTGTTGGATCTGAATGATTTTGCGATTAGGACATATCAGAGGGCAATTCGTCCGCTGGCTTTTCGGTCCAGCAAAAATGGAAAGTATGGCTGTCGCTTCGACCAGGTATCGTCCGGAACGCACCGAAATAAAATAGCGCATTGGATAATGTCGATCAAATTAATGATAAACTTTTTTTTCCCCGTGAATACCTATCGACGAAGAACCCGTCAAATGGTTGAACTTTCATCTGCTGCATTTCTTCTCTAAATGTTTCATATATTTTCCGCATCAATTAGAATATAATGGTACAGCCGTGCTGTATATTGGAACGGAACAAGAAGGCTAGTTTTTTGACAGGTGATTTTGTAGGTGCTGCGGGTGCTAAATGCGAGTTTGCCTGAAAATCGGCGTGTAGGGTTTTTTTTAGGGGATGTACGGGGATGGAAGTAGATTAATGCCAAACTACAACCTCCACGAGGTCGGCGCCGGGAGACAAAATGTTCCAAAAAATTCGGGCTTTATTTTTGTCCACAGCGCCGGAGTCGTAAAAGTTCATTTTGGGGGTGAAAAGGTGGGGTGACATTTTGAAAAATCAGTTTTCATTGGATAACTCTTTAGGACAGATTCATACAATTTTTGTTCAAATGGGAACGTTGTAGCCCTTGAAAAGACGCGTCGATCGGGTATTTCATCAACCCTCTCTGAAAATATCTTCACCCCCAAAAGAATTGTTGAAGTATTTAAAAAAAAAATTATTGAATAACTCAAAAACAATTGATTTTTCGGGGTTGGTTTAAATGTACGAAATGTAGAGAATAATTTTCTCTATATTTTCGTTCCTATGGACCACTCTTGAATTTTGCTTTTTCGAGCCCGTCTCAGAGGTTGAAAATTTAAAATGAGGTTCCGGGACAACTATTGACTGAAAATAAAGAGACACGAGTTTGGCGCTGCGGACAAAAATGTAGCTGAGGGTTCAAGCTACAAATTCTTCCGCAGCGCCGAATTCGTACGGTCAATAGTTTTCCCAGAATTTCATTTTTAATTTCCAACCCCCGAGGGGGGTTGGAAAATCAAAATTCAAGGGTGGTCCATAGAAACGAAAATATAGAGAACATTATTCTCTACATTTCGTACATTTGAACCATACCCGAAAAATCGACTGTTTTTGAGTTATTCAATAAACAATTTTTTTGTGGTATTTTAACCATTTTTTTGGAGGGTGAAGGTATTATCGGAGAGTGATGATCAAATACTCCATCGACGCGTCTTTTCAAGGGCTACAACGTTCTCATTTGAACAAAAAGTGTACGAATTTTTTCTAAAGAGTTATTGAATTAAAACTGATTTTTCAAAATTTCGCCCCATTTTTTCGCTCCCAAAATGAACTTCCACGACTTCGGCGCTGTGGACAAAAGTAAAGCCTGGATTTTTCTGCACATTTCGTCTCACGGTACCGACCTCGTAGGGGTTGTAGTTTGGCATTAATCCACCCCTATTCCCTTTCATCCCCTAAAAAAACCCTACACCGGGAATTTTAGCCTTCTAATTTTTTCCGATTAGCGGGTTATTTCAGCGACAGCACGACTGTACTATAACGAAAGACGGGGGGAAAGAAACATATGCCACGTATCGCCAATGTTGATTTATCCGTCGTCGATGTACGCGTCGACTCGCCCGAGCCGTATCGCAATTACCATCTGATGATAATTATCACATGCGTATTTTGTCATGCAAATTTGAATATTTTTCATTTCACACGCGTATGTATTGCTGCGTGATTCCTAAAAGACGCGCACGAATCCGATTCTCGTCGAATATTTATTATTTTATTGGCTAATAAAGTTTACACATCGGGACACCGTACTCGTCATTATCCTCGCGAGACTTATTACAGTTGGGCTTTTCGTTCTTTTTTTTCTTCTTCTTTCTTTCACTTTATTATTTTCTTCACCTACGTGGTATAATTGCGTTGCGAGTCGCAACGATCTCCATAACGAGGAAAACAGGTGATTGACAGCGAAGGGGAGAGAAAAAAAAAAGTAGCGTTGCAACTCGCGTGGTACACGACTCGAAAACCGAAACGATCGAGATGTACACGTACAAAAGAAAACTAGCGTTTAAGAAAATGCACGTACAGTCTCATACGATTGATCGAATCGAGAGGATCAATATCTTGGCGATGAAATCTTACAATTTTGTTCGTTGAGGTAGAAAAGAAAATGGTCGAAGGATCAAGATTGCGTGAGAATCTCTGGGTCGATGGACTAGACCGTTTAGAACGGGGAATTTATTCGTCCGCGTTGAACAAACACGATTCGTCGATAGATCGCATTTAAAAAAAAAGCAAAAGTTCTCTGCGTAATTATCCGAATGCGATCTCGAGTAACGTCGATTGGATGCGAAATCCAACTTCCTTTTTTTCCTTCCATCCGTGGATTTTTGGGAAATTGGATATACGAGGATCCAATCGATGTTGGGATTTTTAAGAAGCGACGGAGTTTCGTTCTCGTTCGGCACGCATGAATTTTGGGTAGCGACGGATGACATTCACTGCTATACATTTTTAGCAACGAGAGGTAATTTCCTTGGTCAATATTTTCTCTTTCAAATTACAGGATCGAAGTAAAAGAAGGTGGAGACGAGGCAATTTTTACTCGTTGTCCGATACTTGAGAACGAATATTACTCAGCTTTTTTCCTCAGCATCCTCGAATCAATGGCTGTCTTTTTGCGTATGTGTGTGTGTAAGAGTTTGTGTGTTTTCGGTGTTGCCGTGGGAGCTTATCTTCTTCGGATGGAAACGAAGGCGATTTATCGCGGTACAGGCGGCGCCATAGGCATACCGGAACCGACGTTTGACATGGCTGTGCTCGGCCCGAGCAAAACTTGTTTCTGTTGGGCGCGTTGCGCCTCCTCCATCTGCGCTCTCTCGATCTCGAATATCACCGGTGCGAAGAGTATCGCCGAGGAACTGAAGAATAACCACGTAGCCGCACACGAGAATCCGTACAGACCTGATAATCAAGATTAAGCGAAAATGCAGATTAATTGTACGATGTGAAAAGTCCCTAAGTATCTGCTACTAATTATATCGATGGCAGAATTTTTTTAGTGGCGAATGAATATCGAAATTAAGTGGCGTTGAAGTTTGCAGAGTTGGGACGCAACTTTCTCTTTAATTTTCATTTCTTTAATTTTATTTTAAGTCCTTTTTAATTTTTTAAAATTCATTTTTATCACAAACTATACATGTTTTATAAATTAAGATTTATAGACTATACATGTTCTATAAATTAAGATCTTGGATCTCTGAAGGTAGTCCTATCACTTCACACTAGTCATACCACTGATCATACTTGAGACTTGTACAATATATATTTTTAACACATGCAAAAAAAAATTGTAATAACTAAATTTTCCATGTGTAAACTGTTTAATGAAAGTTCACATTTAATTAGAAAAATGAAAAAGTAGTTATTCCAACGATTCGCGCAGTATTTCTAGGTTTGATATTTGGCAATATTGGTTCTATCTCCGTCTCTTTTTACTCAACCAGGCGAGTTCAACCTCCATGCTTTTCAACGTCGATCTGTCAAAACAATGTCAGGTGCGGGAAATATAAAGCATTGTATTCGGGCCACGACTGGTAAAAAGCGTGGAAAATTTGTGTCGGAGAAATATGTCGGTTAAAAATGAAATATGTGTGGAAATTCGAATGAGTGAGATGAGGTTAGGGCTACAGTCAGCTGTTGCCTTGCTGTCACGTCTCTTTATCGTAGCAAGTGGTAATAAATCCAATACCGGAAGTTCAAATTAAACTTGATATTACATAAAAATTAGGTCGATAAGCGTAATTTTTTCTGAGAGCACTGGATTACTACAAGTGTTAAGTATGTAAATCTGATTATTTTTAAGAATCTGACGGATTCCCACTATTGTATACACTTTTGTAGCGACCGGAAATTGGGTTTTTGTATGTCGTCTCGGAATTCCTTCACAAAAATACGTAATTTTAATATTTCTTTTCTCTGTAATTAGGTCGATAAACGACCCTGACATTTTACAGAGACGATTAATAATATATTTAGTGAAGCTCAAAAAAAATGAAAATCCTATGGTTTGAAGCCTGGCGATAGGACTACCTTAAGAGGATAAGAAAACACAGTTTGAGTGATTTTCGTATCCTAAATCGGCGAAAAAAATGTGTGCCATAGAAGAAAAATCGACTTTCGTTGCATTCCGATGCAAACTTCTACATCATTAAATTAAGGGGTCTGCGTAAGCTTGATATTTAAATAAATGCGATTTCGTAAAAACGGTGGTCCTTAAAATCTATTCGTTCAATTCACTTCGAAGTCGGACGGAGCATAGTTTACAAGATTTTCTGTCGTATGACTGGGAGATTTTTAAATACGTCATTATTCGTTATTAACCATTTGTTAATAACAAATGATTGAAGTTGGTGTTTTAAATCGAAAATCAAACTTTTCCTCTATAGCTTGTCATTTTCGTAATGTTCAACATTTCAAAAAAGCATCCGGTCGTACGACATCTTTATTATTATACTAAAAATACATGTTCTGATTTTTCATTTCAACTGAGCCTAGTTGCCAGAACCACCATCACCGATCGGCCGTGCAGCAACAGCGACATTTTGTATAATAACTTTATTGTTAATTAATATGTTGAAATTTTGAAAACTCATACTCAGCAAGACTATGTATTAAGGTAGTAGATGAGAGACAGTTCCATTCAAAAGCAAACATACGTTCAAGTTTTTACATGGGCAATAATGTTGAAAAAAGCATGCATTCAACTATTACCAAACTACATACGGAAATACCTTACTACTTAAAAGTAGAAAAATGACAGTAAATTAAGTGACACTAAGTTTTTAAGCCGTCTTTTTGTCTATGGTAACAACATATTGGCAGAGCTTGCCCAGGGCATATGCCAACACGCAGAAAGTTTGTGTACACGCATGCTCGTGTACTAAGATCGAAATATACGGTCCATACATGTGGCAATGTGGCTGGCGAGCACAATCAATCCCCTATCCCTAACCATACTTATCACCGTTGTTCACCGTGCAGTTTTTGCGACTCGTGCAGGGTACAAGTCAAAGATTCAATTGAATGGAAAATCGCCTGCTCTATGGAGAACGATTTGTGAAGACAAAAGCAGAAAATGCAACGTGCATCGTTCGCAGCGTTCCCAAATCGTCCACATCAACTCATTCACCCGATTACGTTTAATCACGTATTTCGTACTTTGGGCACTCGTAAATTGAAAAGATTATGGTTGGAAGTAATAATTTCTTTCTACGATAACAGTAAAACATCCTATCATTCCACCGTTTTTTATGAGCTTCTTCCTCGTCGTTTTTTCATTATCAACATAAATGTGATGTTCTCCGCGACTTGTCCCCTGCAGCACGCGTTAGAAATGCCCATTTCAAGAGCAAATATCTCGATAACGGGATTGCCAATGTATTAAAAATTTCACAAACGTATGTGAGATACTCTGAACAACATTAGTATTAAAGTACAAAACTTTTTGTCCCCCACCATTTTTTGCATGTGCTGCCTTGATTGTGTGTTGAGTCCCAACCTCGTCATCCCAATGCTCTCATCAGAAAGGAATATTGAAAATCGACCTGCTTTTCGAGCCCCAAGCTCATGCTGATCCCTTAAGGCCTCATCATCATGAATTTAAAAATCATGTGCGAATTTGACAATTTTTTTCGTATGAAAAAGTGATTCACTCATAAAATTAATTACACATATATTTAGTATGAATATCAAGCTGTTATACATTTTTTTTTCGATTTACAAAATGGCCGACTACTCGAAACTTCTCGAAACAGCTTTTTTCCAATTGGCGTGACAAATAATTTCAACAATTTTCACGCGATTTACTTCAAATTTAAAAGTTATGTTCCTAATTGCATTTCGCAGAGAAGTACGTACGGAATTTCTGATTAATCGAACACTTTTCATTTTATGAGCAGTTTAAGAGTAGTTATAACGAAATTTTTCACTGAAAATTCATTTCTTAAGTTCAAATACCTACAACTTTTGAATAAAACAATATTTTTTTTATTTCCGCACGTCCTTCTCTAGGTATTCTAATGTAGATTGACGAGAACTTTTGTTCTTCGTTCTAGGTAGAAAATTGTGGATGCTAAATGTCACGCCGCGAAGCGCCTAAAAGAAAGATAAAATAAAATATTAGTCGGCCATTTTGTAGATGGAAAAAAAAAAATTCTAACAACTTGATATTTATACTAAATAGATGTGTAATTAATTTTATAAGTGAATTACTTTTTCATACGAAAAATATTGTTTACTTCGCACATGATTTTATACCCGTTACGGCGGCCTAAGGCCTCAAACGTAGCGTTATCATGAAGTAGAGTATCTTTTTATCGTAGATTCCATTGTACAGAGTCTTCCCGGTCATGACATTGCCCACCATGTTCCACTACTTATCCCCACCTTGCAGCCGCAGCGACTTCCCCCTCTGTTTCGCATTCACCATGACATCTCTGCCATGGGTATAGGGAAACTGCGGAAAATCTATACCAATACAGCCGGTCCCTGGTTCGCTTCTCAATTACGGAGCTAGTCGCGTTTCGTCGAGAAATAAATCACAGGCTACAGTCATACACGCACAACACACACACGTATCGGTCCGTGTGCGTGACATTCGTGTAGAACTGGCGCTACGTCACACCTGTATTTATTTTTCTCCGAGACTACGGGACTGGGCTTTGTACATACGACCCCCCGATGTTCAGATTCAGAGGCAAGCATGCTAACCACTAGACCAGCACACCGGTTCCATGAAGTAGAGAACAGTAGAACCTCTATTATCCCAACTAATTGGGACCGGACGTCATTCGCATAATCAAAAATTCGGATAATCGAAAATATATCTCGGAATTCCGGAAAAATCAACTCATATAATGTAAATAGTATAAAAAATTCTCTTTTTTAATACAACGAACCTAAATTTTTCATTTAATAGCAATTAACCATGCATAAAGTTAATAATCAATTTTTGGCTCTCTCATAGTAGTTGCACGTTTCTTGGCCGCTGATTCTCAAATTCGTTTCAAGAACAGCAGCTGTGTGGGACTATTTTCTGGTTGGGTTTCAAACCATTCCAGGGCGGTTTCTCGTATATACATGTATAAACGATCGGATGTATGAAGTTACACATAGGCACTAATATATTTTGAAAATATCTGGAAGTTTAGGAAACAGCTTTATTAGAGAAAAAAAGACGGTCATTGAGTTGAAATAATCAAACGTTCGGATAAGGCGCCGAAGCGTTAGAATAACCGAAAATCCGGATAATCAAGGTTCTACTGTATCATCATTCAGAAGATTATTATGACCAAAGAGGATATTATCCCAAGAGTATTATAAACGAATGGGCTACAATCGTAAAAAGTACACAAGTATCATCACTAAAATCTGCACAGACGACGATCAAGCAACTACCTTTGACGCAGCGGTATAAGCCAGAACCAAAGTTGTATCCGACATTGCGTACTTCCTCAGGAAACATTTCCGTAAGCCCGAGGAGCCTCTCTCCCAGTGATTCATCCTGCACACAAATTTGCGCCATCAACATGCGAAAAAGTACGATCGGAGGTTTATTCAACAGGTTTTATCCTTCGTGTAAATAAAGCTCCAGCTTTCTTACTGTAAAGAATGCGACAATTAAAGTGACTAAAGGACGAAACGAACAAGACGAATCCGTGTATCCAAAAAGATCTGTTCTCCATAGAAATCCAGAGCACGCTGGCATTGCACAAAATATCCAATTGCATTTTTCCGAGTATTAAAGTTTCGAATTGGCTATCTCGTATCAAACGATACACGAATTCGTTCTTTGCCATTGATAACTTTGTATTTCAAGGGGAGACCCTCGTTTCATCGAAGCGCAATACGCAAAGGATGCTGGAATCGAAAAATCATGACATAGAATAACGACGCGAAATTGAATATTAAT
The DNA here is from genome assembly GCA_963210295.1 of Ophion ellenae. Classification (NCBI taxonomy): domain Eukaryota; kingdom Metazoa; phylum Arthropoda; class Insecta; order Hymenoptera; family Ichneumonidae; genus Ophion; species Ophion ellenae. The sequence continues at coordinate 42,053,912 of OY723386.1, read as the reverse complement.
CTCGTAACAATGGTCGAAACATCGAAGAACGATAAATAATTAGTCGAAATGAATTACGTAAGTCCTGGAAGCGGATATCACGGAAAAATGGTGCTCCATTTTGAGTTTTGAGGTTAGGTCGCGCGTTGGCTCGATAAAGGATTAAAATCGTGCAATCGATAAGTGTCAAGCGATGCTTTTGTATCTCGGGACATCGTAAAAACGTGAGGAACGTTTTGATTTCGAGTATTTGCCTTTTCGATCGTTCAAAGGATCGAAAGGTTCGCTCGAGGGTGAGAAAAATCCATGAGGCGACTCGGAATCGTTGATATTCTATTCGCTGGAATAGAACAACGTCTAGCGTGGATTCGTGGTCTGTGCGTTGATGTATAGTCATACCTCCTCGTCCTCGGCATCGTCCGGAAGGATTGACTTGAGTTCGGGAGATCTTACGTCGCTGCTGCCCATACCGCTGTCCAGTATATCAACCTCCTCTATCGAAGCCATATGTAAACTCACTTTATTCACACTTGCGACCGGCTTTTTTTTTCTCCTACCGTCCGATTCCGTTCTACGTCCGCACGCTCTCAATTGCGCGGTCAATCACGCTCGCACACGCCTTCGCTCTCGGGTGTCGTTGCGAATTGTACGCTCGGTTCGGTGCCATGTGCGCGTGTGGGTGCGCGCACGCGTGAACCCCGTGAAGAGTGCCAGCAGCGTGAACTTGGCGCCCCGACTCGACTTTTTGGAACTTTTTTTTCATGATCGAACGTTTCGCCGATGCTTGGGGAAGGATAGTGGCATTTTTGGATGTTTATACATTGGTGGAAAAATAATCTTTGCGGTTTCGGGTTCCAGTAAGTTCGAGATAAAAAAATTGTAATTTGAGCCATTTAAAAGTTTTGTGTGGAAAATCGTGAACGTAGCCGCGGTTCGTGTTTTTCACTGCATACGCACTGCGCTCGTTTATCATGAATTTAACTCAGTTAGCGATTCTACATTTTTTAAACTTAACCTTTGTCGTAGTATCGATTTTTAACAATGTTTATTTCACACGAAGTGTTGTGTATGTATATATATATATATATATATATATATATATATATATATATATATATATATATATATATATATATATATATATATATATATATATATATGAGACGTAGTATGAAAGTTCAGTACAATGATGTTCGAATAACGATTCGGGGAACTATTTTATATTTTAGCTTCCGTCGTCGTCGAGATCTAGCGTTCGAATGCTCCTGTTCTTGCACGTCATCATCTCGTCCGATGATGACACGAGGCCAAGCCACGTCGATCCCTTGTTCTAGTTTTTGGCTAGGTTTCGGCAATAAGGAACCTCTCAAGGGGGCGTACACAAATTACGTAACGCAAAATTTCCCAATTTTTGACCCCCCCCCCCCCCCTTCCCCACGTAACGGGACCGTTACGCTTGGCCAGAACCCCCAGCCCCCCTATTCTGTTACGTAACGGGTGCTTTGTCGTCAATAACTGCGATTTTTTTTCATAGACATAACTAATTATGAAAGGATCGGGTTTATACTCATTTTATGAAGAATTTATTCATCTAGTTTTATACCAATTTTTATGACAAAATCTTGAAAATTAACCAAGATTTATGCCTTGATTTGACAACGAAAAAAAAAATCTCTTCAGTGTCCCATCGATATCTTTATGAAACGTTATCTGTAAATTAAAAGTAAAAAATTTATCGATATGTATACAGCTGTAGCTATCGTTATGCGTAGCCGTTTTTTTTATTTTTTTGGTTTGTTTTTTTACAAAATGCCGACAGTTTGGACATTTTGTTCTATTTTCAAGGCACTTTTTCTGTATTCAAGCAGTCTTTAAAAATAGTAATTTTCAAATGTTGAAAACGCGGATACGACCTTAGTCACTGCGACTACAAAAATGTTTTTAAAAAAATTGAAAATCGGTTGATAAGTTTTTAAGTATTCGCTTGGACAAGGTCGAAAAAACTAGTTCGGAGAAAAACACGTTTAAAGTTTTTTTTCAGCGTTTCTTGATGTAAAGTTATGTTTTTTCTAGAATATTGATTCTTACATTGAAGTATCTAGTCGCGAGCGATATGACGGTTCTTCATCTTCATGCTAGTTCACAAAATAATGAGAGCCTGTACTTTATCTATTGTAAAAGATGCCAAACCTGTAGGGACTGAGGGCACTAACCGGTCGCGCTACCTGTTCTCACTACAGTGACTATAACTCCGTCAATTTTCGGACTTGTGAATAAAAATGTTGCCAACATATTTTTCAATACATGTACATTCAAGAATTATAAATAAAAAATTCCTTCAAATTTTTTTTGGGGGATGTGGGAAAGCTACTGTGCAAGTTCTTGCACGGTAGCTTTCCCACATCCCCCAAGGAAAATTTGAAGGAATTTTACTGTTAAGTTCTTGCACAGCGACTTGCAAGTTCTTGCACAGTGACTTGCAAGTTCTTGAGCAGTGACTTTCCCCCTGAACTGACACTTCGTATAGAAAGCTGTAAGCTGTCCACGGTAAAATTGCACGCGAGGTTTAAAATTAAAACTTGAACATGCAGAAATGTTGCTATTACTGGCAGTTTTAAAATCGTGACGTAACGGAAACCTTGACCCCCCCCCCCTCCCCCGCGTACGTAGGCCGTAACGCCTGGCCGAACCCCCCAATTGCGTTACGTAATTTGCGTACGGCCCCAACTTCATCCGTAGCGCTCCCGAATGTAGCGACAAATTTTTCGTCGACACCTTTCTAGTTCATTTTTGTTCTTTCGAAAAGGGCGTAGGGCAGGGGTTCCCAAACCCTTTTTTACACCGCCCCTTTCCGGCGAGAATCGTAACGCCCCCACTTGGAAAATCAATGGTGTAGGGGAACTTCCGGAAAGTTCAGAGTATCTACGTTACCATTTTTACTACATTAAATTTAGTAACTAAGTTTTACGTCTGAAGCGCACTATTCGCGATTTTCTCATCCTACGGGTGGCGCAGCAATATTTCAACATGGCCGGTAAAATTATAGCCTCAAACGTAAACAATTACTCCGTTCTCGATTTCCTGTGAGTTGACTATTGGATTTACCTCCATGGTAGAATGTACGATGCTACTGCAGTGAATAATTTATTCTCCGCTCGTTTTTTAGCTCTGTCACCCCTGAATTTAGATTTTTAAGGTTATAAGGGTCACTCGCAGGTTTCGAAGAGTGATTCTATTTTTCAGAACATCATCTTTTTAAGGGACGTCTAAAATGATATTTAGACATTGTATCTAACAGAAATAACTTTCAATATTGCTCGATTTCTTATTTACAAAGATACAAACCTCGAAAGAAAAAATCTTCTCGAGCGACTACAAGCGCGCCTTGATGGGCTGAAGAGAGTCATTTTCAGGGCCAACAATCGCATTTTCCAAAAAGCTTTATTTGTAGGTGGCTTATGGAACGACGATTCAGGTATTCCTTTCGCTGTTTTTATTTTCGTTTCGGAATCTTTAGACTGTTTTACACCTGTGAGCAGTTTATATCAGGCATCTAGAGTTATTTAGTGTATAAATTATTAGATCGAAATGTGGCCAGCGTGACATGTCCATAAAGCACCGTATAAATGAGACGATTTTTACGGCCGTAATTTTTCGTTAAAGGTTCGGTAACTTGGCTTGAAATTTGACCAGTATACTGGAATGTATTTTTACTTTATTATAGACGAAAATCAGTTAAGTGTAAAATATTTCGGTTCGTGAAAGGAATACCTTCACTTTTATTATCCGTCTTGCACCCTGGAACACAGCAGAATCTCGAGTCATTTTTCGTTTATCAAATGTTGTCCATTCTTATCAAAGTATTTTGACAAAGGTTACTTTACTAGTAGAGCTTCTGTCATAGAACGCGAAAGGCGCCAGGACTTTTGGATCGCGAATAAAGATCTCGCATTAAGGTGGTACATGCCAAAAATGGTGTAAGAGAGTTTTGTAATTTAATACTAATGTTGTCCAGAATATCCTGCATACGTTTGTGAAATTTGAAATACATTGACCATCCCGTTATCGAGCCCCACCAATGCAGAAAAAACTAGATTTTAAATGGAAGTGGGAGGTAGGGGGATTTGTCAAAAAGCTCTCCTGAGCACGATGCCGAAGAAAAAACGACGCGGTCACGTCCCGCTCCCCCCGCCCTCGTTGAAAGTTTGTCAAAATGTATCATTTCAAAGACGAGACTGGAAATCGGCGAAAATGGTGTCTGTGTGGGTTTGTTTGGATGTGTGTGTGTTGTTGGTGTTGTGATTGGTATTTCGGTTTCTACGAATGTATTACAGGTACTCGAACCGAGGTAAGCACATGTACATTATTATGGTTATGATATGTGGGGGGGGGGGCTCCTGAGCCCCCCCCCCCCCCCACATATCAAAACATATGTTGGCTCCTGGGCAGGTTTCTGAGTTATGGTAATCCTATCGCCGGGCTTCAATCCATAGGATATATTTTTTTTAACCTTCACTAAATACATTAATAATCGTCTCTGTAGAATTTCAGGGCCGGTTATCGACCTAATTACGGAGAAAAAAACATTAAAATTGCGTAATTTCGTGAAGGAATTGCGAGCCAACATACCAAAACCCAATTTTCGGTCGCTACAAAAGTGTATATTATAGTCGGAATCCGTCAGATTCTTAAAAAATAATCAGATTTATATACTTAACAGTGTAGTAATCCGATGCTCTCAGAAAAAAATTACGCTTATTGACCTAATTTTTATGTAATATCAAGTTTAATTTGAACTTCCGGTATTGGATTTATTACCACTTGCTACGATAAAGAGCCGTAACAGCAAGGCAACAGCTGACTGTAGTCCTAACCTCATCTCACTCATTCGAATTTCCACACATACTTTATTTTTAACCGACATATTTCGCCGACACAAATTTTCCACGCTTTTTACCAGTCGTGGCCCCAATACAATGCTTTATATTTCCCGCACCTGACATTGTTTTGACAGATCGACGTTGGAAAGCATAGAGGTTAAACTCGCCTGGTTGAGTAAAAAGAGACGGAGACAGAACCAATGTTGCCAAATATCAAACCTAGAAATACTGCGCGAATCGTTGGAATAACTATTTTTCTAATTAAATGTGAACATTCATGAAACAGTTTACACATGGAACATTTTAGTTATTACAATTTTTTTTTGCATATGTTAAAAATATAAATTGTACAAGTCTCAAGTACGATCAGTGCACGGTCTTACATACTAGTCTGAAAACTCCTAGGGTGGGGAGTGACTCCAGAGATTAGTAGGGAGATGTACAACGCTCCCCTTTTCGGCGTGCCTCGAAAATGGCGCTAAATCGCGGCGAGATCGGGAATATGATTTTGTGTGCATCGCCTCTGTCAAGGTTGCAGATTCCCTTGTAGCCGCGCGAGTCGTGAGCACCGCTCAAGTCGGTATCGCAGTCAGCGTGCACACGAATGGGTAGCTCGGTGGGGGAAAAGGGGAAAAGTCTGTGCCCCTCGCTCACTCGACAGGCGAACGGAGTGAGGTTTTCTGTCCGATTGAGCTCGACATATATGTGTGGCCGTACTGCGGATTGGAATATGCATTAAATGAATTTCCGAGAGAAGAACATGAATCGAGATCATTGTTTTCTCTCGGTTGGCGGGTTGTAAATGTATATAGCCTCTTAAAGACTTTAAAAGAATCTCGTACGTGTTAGCGAAAACCGGCAGAAAATTATGAAGCAACTCGTTCACTTCTTTGATGTTCGCTATTTCGGTGTTCGCTATTTTGGACCATCGCTCGTTTGCCTATCTGAGGTCTACACTTTCGAAGTTTGTATCCTCGATATATGTCTTTTTGCTATAGATGGTATTACCAATATTAGATACTCACTTTTTTCGGTTTCGGAGATATGGATGTTCTAGATTGTTTGAATCTGTATTTGTATAACTCAAACTGCAGACAATCTGGATACCCGTTCTCAAATAAATGAGCTCTCGAATAAATAATCTTTTGGTGCAATAGTTATTCAATTTCGTCATCGGTCGAAAGATAAAATTTTGAATCATTTACAGTTCGTTACTTTGAGTTTATAATTCTGTGATGTCGAAGTCTTTGTCATTCAATATTTGGCCTTTCAAAGTTTTGACCCCCATCCCAATGTGAAATGTGTTGAAAAAAATGCCCAACCACACTTATCCAATGTGAAATGTGTTTTCAAAAAAAGCCGATCGAAAAAGACTCGAAGTTCTCTTTGAGCCTTTCTCGATCATTTCGGCACTTTCCTTCAACAATTTTTTAAATTAATGTTCTAAGGGGAAAAGTGAAAGCTCATTTACGTATTGGGGGAAACATTTATTTTTTTGTCATATTATCCAAAACGGTTTGCACCAAAATTTGGAACGCCCGCTCGTTTTGAGCCACTTCGATATGCGTCCGGCAGGGCGAACGACTGCGGGTTCGGTCGCGTGAGAGGCTTTTCAAGCTGCTCTTCGATCGATCAATAGTTCCTTGAGTTGCGCTTTTGGGAACCATATATTCTCGAAAGCGTCCCGTTTTGAAGACGAGACTCTTTGAGCTGACGGGGGATGAAGTTGATTGACTTCTCGTGGTGCCCTCCGAGAACGAGTGCACTAATTTATTATGAGATTAAATAAACTGTACTTGCAGTTTGCACCATTTGATTAGTGCACTCGGCTAAACAATCAACAAAGCATTTTTGAAAAAATAGACTTGTATAAGTTGGAAAGAAGTGCCGAAACGATCGAGAAAGAGAAAGTTTGAGAAAAAAAACTTTCAGTCTTTCTGGATCGTTTCGCCATTTTTTTCAACACACTTCACATCGGATGGTTGTCTATGCGTAAGACAACTTTGCATTCTCAAGAGCCTCGTGGCTAAGATGTCAGCGTCCGGGCTCGGAGTACGGACGACGCGGTTCGATCCCTGGCAGCAGCATTTTTTTTGTTAAACATATATGAATTAAATATAATAAATAATGCCTGGACAGGCGAGAGTAGCTAAAGCGAGAGTAATTTCGAAATTTTTAAATAAAAAATGAAGGAAAAAAATAGATTATAAAAAGTCGATTCACCGGGGATCGAACCTGGACCGCAAGCATCGTTATTCCGTCACGCTGCCAACTCAGCCACGACGCTGATTGAGGATAGAGAAAAATTTATGATACACGGTTATCCATGTTTACTGTTGAAAAAAAACGCTATAACGAGCGCGGCAAAGGCTCAAGATTTCTTTTTGAACCTTCCACGGTCGTTTCGGCGTTTTATTTTTCAACGCGGTTCGTCGTTCATTTTTTTTAACCCGCATTCTCGGCATAAACGGCCAACCGAGAGAAAACAATGATCTCGATTCATGTTTTTCTCTCGGAAATTCATTTAATGTATATTCCAATCCGCAGTACGGCCACACATATATGTCGAGCTCGATCGGACGGAAAACCCCGCTCCGTTCGCCTGTCGAGTGAGCGAGGGGCACAGACTTTTCCCCTTTTCCCCCACCGAGCTACCCATTCGTATGCACGCTGACTGCAATATCGACTTGAGCGGTGCTCACGACTCGCGCGGCTACAAGGGAATCTGCAACCTCGACAGAGGCGATGCACACAAAATCATATTCTCGAACTCGCCGCCGCGATTTAGCGCCATTTTCGAGGCACGCCGAAAAGGGGAGTGTTGTACATTTCCCTACTAATCTCTGATCTCCCTACTAATCTCTGGTGACTCAGATAATGAGGCAAACAGGAAGTTCTCGCTTCTGCCACACGAAGCGCTGGTAGGTAGAAGTTAGCCAATCAAACGGAGGTCCGAACAGCTGTGCAAAGGCGCAGATTTTTCGAAATAAACATCGTCTGTTCGGTTTAGTTACACTTTCTACAATTTCAATACATACAGTAATAGAAAGTCCTCAGAAGGCGTAAAAAGTGTAGAAAAATGTACCCAAAACGAACAAACCCAATATTTGTAAGAGCGATATAAATGGAAAATGATTGAGTATTTTTTCACCCCTGAACCCCGGGCAGAATGAGAATTATTATTTCAGTAGAATGTATTTCTTGTATGTTCGAACTTCTGTAGTATTTTTATGTGGTCTTTCGCCATTTGAGTAGATGGGGTATGAACAAATTTGTGCGGTTTAAATTTTTGTTCCCTATAATTTATGTTTATTCTTAGTATATTGCATTGCCTGTTTGTTTCTACAACTTTTATCTTTGCTTTTGCTTTTTTAACAATGTTAATAAGAACCTGAAAATAAATATAATGGAAGAGGATTTAAAAAAAGAAATGAACGCATTGTGTATGTTTGAAACGCAACGTTTTTATTGATTTGTCAGTTTGGCGAGTTTGTTGTTTACAGAACATTATTTTGGCCGTTTTTGGTTTTGTTAATAGGCGAACTGGCGCATCCGCAATCGAATATAATAAAATATAGCAAAGGATAAGGCCGGGTCCACGCTATGCAGTTCTACCGGAGCGTTTCAGGTAGTTTAGATTTCTAGAAACGTTGTGAACACGTGTACTGGCTGTCAGGTTATTTTTCCATTGCTGTATATCTATATCTACAAGAATACTTCTACTTGACAGCGCTTCCAGTGGATAAATGAGGAACTACGATTTGCCTCACTAACGATGACACTTTCCACCGTGCAAAAACGACGGAGTTTTCAGACCTGTATATAAGACCGTGGAACAGTGGTATGACTAGTGTGAAGCGATAGGATAACCTTAACTTGGCCACGGACAATCGTATCGCGACATTTAAATTTTCGGGTCATATGACCGTCCGTATAATGACCCTCCGTAATATGGCCGGAAATGTTTGGACAACTTTCTCCAATTGGCAGCTAGCCTAACGTTCCAGTTTGTTTTTTAAAGAATCATCGAACATTGTCATATTTCAACCAAAATACCTTGAATATTTATAAAGTCATTTGCTTCGCCTTGAGTAAAACAAATCGTACCTCGATGGATTTTACTTTGCATGTACAGTCGCCATATTGGACTTGACAGTGAAACATTTCCAAAGTAATCCCCTGATGCGAGTTCTATACGATACGCGATATATCCGCCGAAAATATCAGAACGACCTTTCCCACCAATTAACATCAAACTGTAACTAGTTTTTATTTTCATTTTGCTTTGCGGGTACATGCAAATTGATGACGAACCACAGGCGTATTTTTGCGCACTTTTGACCCCAACTGTACCAACGTTATTTCGGGGTTTTGTATCTCCGCAATACGCATAATGTACGCACTTTTCGATGAACTGGCCACTTCACGCGTTGCGCCTCGCAAAGAGATTATCAAGTGGGGCAGAGGCAAGTACAAAGGGAGCGCGGGCACGGCGAGCAAGAGGCGCGTACGAAGAAAGTAACAGCAATAGGGGCGGTATGTACACGAGGGGAGGGATAGCAAGGCAGAGAGCGAGCGCGCCACTGCCCGACTGAGACAACCGAATGCGATTTTTCACTCACCGAAAAGAATAAAACTTGGAAATTCAACGTCTAATCGTTTCTCAAGAACATCGAGACTGCATTCGCGACGAAGTACAAAAGTATTCCGTGCCATCCGATCAAAACTCTTTTACAAAATAAAGAACTCGCGTTTCGTTATATTACGCATCGAGACGCAACCCAAGGCTCCTTCAACGTTGCGCTTTTAAATATTTTCCCGGGCACAACCGAGCGCGAAGTTGCGACTGGTCGTTGAAGCGACGAAAGGGGCGTAGCCTCCGCGCCGAGCCGCCAATCGTCGATGAGTCGCGTCTCCCTACCCCCACTCACGGACGCACGCACACCAGGCTCGCCTGGGGTCGCAACACGCTCTCTGGCCCTCGCGCGCGATATACACCTAAATAATACCCAACTGCTCGGATTGTGTCAGTCGGTGGGCAGGAACCGTACCGTCGCGAAACATTGTCTCCCCCTGATCGCGCTTCTACCCCCCCACATACACACACACGCATATACTCGAACACAAAACAAGTACGAAGTGCATAAAAGAAGTTTGGTCGCGCATGTAAGTGATCGTACTCAGCCCGGAGAGCGACAGAGAAAACGAAAACATACAAAACAGACACACACACACACACACACATTATCCGCGAATATATGCGCACAAGTACATTCGGACGACGAACGATAAGTGTGTTTTTTTCTTTCCGCTGGGGTGAATAATAAAGATCGAAACGTCGTTCAACGACGTTTTTTTTATGCAAAGCCTTGCCCAAAACGTGGATATATTGACGCAAGGACTAAAATACGGTTTAACAGGACTCATGAACCTCGCAAATCCGGCTGCCGATCCTCAGCGTGGTGTTTTCTATGTTAACTTCAATCAGGACTGCACGTAAGTGTTTTTTTCGGACATACGTATGAAGCGACAGAAAAAAAGAAACAGTCACCGCTGCGGATCGAAAGCGTACACATCGAAACGTAACGTGGATGTGTTATCGTGTAACATCGTCGTCTCGCGACTCTTCAACGAAATAAGAATTCGTGCGAATGGCTGTTGTTTCGTTTCATTTTTTCCTTTGTTCGTGATCGCCGCGGTCGCTGCTTCGAGCGGACGAGAAACGTCATTTACACGAGCGTGTTTAGCTGCCCCCCCTGCCCCTTGTCCCGCGTAAAATGTGTTATGCTTCGCTCCCTCCCCTCGCTTCTTTCGAGTCGCGGTCGACTGTGCGGGGGAAGGGGCGCGTTCATCCCCCTTGAGTGCGTCACACGACGCGAAATCGTCCAATTTTCATGCGTTTTCCCCGTTTCGTGTTGTTTTTTTTTGTTCACGTCGCTTGCGTCATTTGCAACGCGCGATCTTCACCCTTCCTCTATCTTCGTAACTCTCCCCCCACCTCGGAGACTTGCTGCCGCGTCCCCCCACCTTATCGTGTTTCCTTCCTTCGTTAATTGCGTGTTAACGAAGCTCGCGATGGATTTCGCGGAGAGACGGAGAAAAGGAGAGAGAGAGAGAGAGAGAGAGAGAGAGAGAGAGAGAGACAGAGCGAGAGAGAGAGAGAGAGAGAGAGATGAGGACGAAACTTTTCTATGGTTCTCACTATCCCCTCCCCTCTTCTGTTGGCTCTCTTTCTCGCTTTTCTCGATCTCTGTCCCTCTCGGCCGCGGCTTCTCTCCACCTTGCGCCGCCTCCCCTCCCCTGAGATGTCATTACACGCGCGCGCGCGCTCGTTCGCGCTCGGACAAATACCCAACCGTCACTCTTTCGCCTTCGATTGCCTTTCTAAATTTTTTCCATTGTTTTTTCCCTCTCTCTCTCTCGTTTTATTTTTTTTCATTTGTTATTCCTCTCGCAGGACGTGTGCGCGCACGTGCGACTCGCGCGCTCACTTGTATTGCCCAACAGAAGCGTTAAAGCGTTTGACATTTGTTTCTCTCTATCTGTCCGTCTCTTTCGCGATCTCTGTCGGTGAGCAATGTGGATTTGTACGTGCAACTCCACGTTCAAGCGCTATGCAACGATACGGCATCGTGCGATAATAATTAACCGACCTTCTCCCAGTCCCTCCCTGCAAAACGCGCCTTTACGAATCGCCGAGCGAAGGGCGAAAGTGCGGCGGGGGAGGGGGAGATCTCGCTGGCAACCTTGCTCCGCTTCAAGCTCTGAAATATTTCGAAAAAAAAAGAAGGAAGAAAAACGTTTTCTTCGCGTTGCGATGCCTTTTTTTTCAATTTCGCAACGCTCATGCCATTTTCGCTACGTCACTCGGGAACGTGCCGCGATTTGATGCATCTCAATTTGGGGATCAGCACGTTTTTTTTCTTCCAATCGCGAATGGCCCTGATTGCAAACGCGAACGTGTGGGAGGAGAGGCAATCGAGTTTGCTCGTTTAGGAACGACTTTTATTTTAGTCGCAACGGTGTGAAGAATTGTTCATTTTTTTATCTGATAAAAAAAGTCACTGGCACTGGCTTGGGTTTTGCAATCACTTTTAACAAAAAATGCATGTACGTTGGAAAAAATTGAATCGATTGAAATATTCGAACTCGATTTCCTCGTAGTTGCAACGTTGTTTCGCATTTTTCAAACGGAACTCGTCGATTTTGATTGGGAAAAGAAGTTGATAGCTTCACGAATCTATTTGAGGGGGCCTTCTACTTTGTTGGGCCAAAAATCATTCGATTTTTCATCAATTTTTTATACGAAAAATATTAAATGTAGAATGTTGACATTAGGTATGGTTGGTGGAGCTAAACGGTCTTTATTCAAGGAGACAATATTTTTTAAAGTTTGACAAAACATGGGAGTGGGAGGAGCCATTTTCATATTCTTCGCTTGCGGAAGTCCTAAGTCCCGAACAGATGATTCCAAGCAAAACAAATCAAGCATTTTTACTTTGTACAATATTGTGTATGAGTCGAACTAGAATCAAGAAGAAAAATTGATAAAACTAAACATAGTGAGCGATCGAGGGGGAATTTCAGTTTTTTACCAAACATTATCGCAGGTTTTTGTTCATAAAATAAAAACATTTGAATATTTTCGCATAATTCTAGTTCAACTAATGAAGACGTTTGTTGTGCATGTGCTTGCCAAATTTTTATAACAATTGCTCTGGGGGGTGTAGGAGCACTTCCGCAAACTTGGAAAACATGCTTTCGAGAAAAACGCGTTTACAGTTAAACTAAAATTTACGTTCGAATATATGACGATCAAGTTTGCATAGTTGGAATGCAAAGAAAACTAATTCTTTTTTCCTGCTCAATTTTTTTGTCTGATTTGGGTTGTGATAATTAATCAAATGTTTTCACATATTCGTATTAGACTTACCATCTCAGTTTGCAAAAGAAGACTTTCGATAATGAAAAAAATAAAGAAATGAAAGGAGGAAAAAAAATCGTTGCATTCCAACGATGCAAACTTCAATGTCATTGCGAATACAATGATAAGTTTCATACTTTCACCTAATCTGTTATGCCAGGACCATAGAGTCCACTCTCCTCTTTCTATTTGCCCTTTCGAATACAGCAAAAACCTTTTTTTGCCCCAACAAGGTAGAAACCTCCCTTAACATTCTTGTTAAGGTGAAAACCGCCTGCGGAGACTGCCCGTACCCCACTATCCGATTACCCAATCGCACTTGTACCGAAGAATATCAAATGAGCTTGACGAAACAAAAACACTCCGGACTTTTCTCCGCTCAATAAAGCAAACACAGCGACATTCCCAAGAGGAACAACAATTACTTTGGAATGAACGTCGGCTTTCTGTTTTTCTTTGTTGCAGATCGTTGGCTGTGGGCTCTAAGACTGGCTACAAACTTTTCTCTCTCAACTCGGTTGACCGTCTAGAAAAGATATTCGAAAATGGTACGCAGTCGGACAGTGAGGCAGCGGAGAAAGATTTATGCGATAGATGCACGCTAGGCGACTTGGAAAGAGCGAGTCGGACTAACGATGAGGACGAAGGGTTGATAAGGGCAGTCGTGATAATTGTACAGAGATTTTGGAACCGACAAAGTCACTAGTCGGAAGATAAAACTAATCGGGCTGAAGTTTGCATCGTTGGAACGCAACGCAATTTTTTATGTTTCTCATTTTCATTATTATCCGAAATATTATTTTTTGCAGATTTGTTGTAAATTGCTAGATGAGAAGCCTACAAAATGTTTTCGTGATTTTCGTAGCTTTAATCTGGCAAAGGAAATTTTCGAAACACGACAAAAATCATTTTCGTTGCATTCCAACGATGCAAACTTCAACGTCATATAAAACTACCACTTTGCTGGAAATAGATTTAGTGAATTATAATGGTGTCGAAGGTTGCAGCTCTGTAACGCAACGAAAGTTCTTTTTTACATTTTTTTTTGTTCATTTTTAGCATTATAGAATATCATTTTTTAAATGAATTTATATTGAAGATCGCTAAATTAATATCTTAAAAATTGGTTGAGGGATTTTCGTAGATAAAATCTGCCAAAATAAATTAAAGAAATTCAGAAATATTGATTTCCATTGCATACCAACGATGCAAACTTTAACCTTGTGAATTATGTGCTAAGATGCCAATTTGCCGCTTATTTAGCTTGGTACATAATTTTCCACTTATTTATCTCAGCGCATAATTTTCCACTTATTTATCTTAGCGCATAATTTTCCACTCATTCACCTTAGCGCATAATTTTCCACTTATTTTGTTGCCTGGACAGCACAAAATTGCGATACAAAAATTCTCTATAAACAGTCGTTAAGGAGTTAGGCTACTGTGACGACCTGACAATCAGAGTTATTTAAACAAATTAATTTCGAAGATATAAGTAAAATGATTGAAAACGCGTTCGGACATTTATTTGCATGTACATTGACAAAATTGTGTACAAAATTTGATTAAAAAATATTCATAACTAAAGAAGTTATAAGCAATCTCGTGAAGGACCTTTGAACGGGAGGGGCTCAACGGTATACTTGATTTTGGCCACCCTGTTGATATGAAAAAAAACGCGTTTTATTTTCTTGAAATAGATAATATTAGCTTAGGCTTGACCAAGCTTTTTTGTTATCCTATTTCAATCATCAGAAATCAAATTTGAATTTTTTCTCGACTTTTCGAGGCAAAATGACATCATTATTGTTAATAACTAATAGAAAATAATACGTTAAGAAAAAAACGTCGGTTGGATATAAAAATAAGTCACAATCCATCATCATACCCAACGATAAAGTAAAATTCAAAATTTCACGCAAATTTAGTAGATTTAGACATTTTCTCTGAAAAGACGCGGCTACGAAAATTCTTCTGCTGGTCACATTTTTAGGCAAATTGACTTCTATCATTAATATAATAAATTATCCTAAAAGAAATATTAATTATATTATATATGAATTTCCTAATATATTTACAGTGAAACTTCCGTTATACGTTTTTCAAGGGGTACATCAAATATGACGTATAAGTGAAATACAGTATGTATCTGAAGCTCTGAAATATTTGAAAATGGCGATTGGTGAATAATTCCCGATGTTTTTCAATAGCAGTACCTCTATTATGTTAATGTTTGGTTTTTCAATTGAAAATTTGATTGGTAATAATTGAGTAATGAGCCAACTCAAGTTTTCGAATTTCCGTTTTGAAGTTTTATTTAATGCAAGTTTTTAACCCTAAGTTTTAACGTTTTAGACTAGTAAATAACAGACAGGTTTGTATTGATAAGAGATATGTAATCACAATACATTCGTACATAATTTAGGTCAGAAACATGAAAACATCGAAACATTAAAACATCAAACAAAACATCGAAACGCAGTCACATGAAATTTTCTCCGGCGAGAGGATATCACGTGTGACTAACGTGTAACTGAGAAAAAACGAACCTCGAAACCGATGCTGGGGAATAAAATTAATAACGTGTAAGCGCGAAAACACGTATAAGTGAAAAACGTAGAAATGAAACTGTATTACCATCTCTATGAACGGAATCTGCCGAGGTTAGAGAAATTTGACGTATAAATGATAAAAACGTATAACCGAGGTTTCACTGTATTTCCTAAACAAATTTCCTAATCTTTAGACAAATGTAAACAGTTTATATCAGGCATCTAGAGTTATTTAGTGTATAAATTATTAGATAGAAATGTGGCCAGTGTGTCATCTCCACAAAGCGCCGTATAGATGAGACGATTTTTCGTTAAAAGTTCGGTAACTTGGCTTGAAGGGTTGCCAGTATACTGGGATGTATTTTTACTCAATTATAGACGAACATCAGTTAATTGTTAAATATTCGGGTTCGTGATAGGAACCCCTTAAGGTAGTCCTATCGCCAGGCTTTAATCCATTGGATCTTCATAATTTTTTTTGAGCCTCACAAAATATATTAATAATCGTCTCCGTAAAATTTCAGGATCGTTTATCGACCTAATTACAGAAAAAAAGAAATATTAAAATTGCGCATTTATGTGAAGGAATTCCGAGACGACATACAAAAACCCAATTTCCGGTCGCTACGAAAGTGTATATAATAGTGGGAATCCGTCAGATTCTTAAAAATAATCAGATTCACGTACTTAACACTTGTAGTAATCCAGTGCTCTCAGAAAAAATTACGCTTATTGACCCAATTTTTATATAATATCAAGTTTAATTTGAACTTCCGGTATTGGATTTATTACCACTTGCTACGATAAAGGGACGTGACAGCAAGGCAACAGCTGACTGTAGTCCTAACCTCATCTCACTCATTCGAATTTCCACACATATTTCATTTTTAACCGACATATTTCGCCGACACAAATTTTTCACGCTTTTTACCAGTCGTGGCCCGAATACAATGCTTTATATTTCCCGCACCTGACATTGTTTTGACAGATCGACGTTGAAAAGCATGGAGTTTAAGCTCGCCTGGTTGAGTAAAAAGAGACGGAGATAGAACCAATATTGCCAAATATCAAACCTAGAAATACTGCGCGAATCGTTGGAATAACTATTTTTTCATTTTTCTAATTAAATGTGAACATTCATTAAACAGTTTAAGCATGGAAAATTTAGTTATTACAATTTTTGGCATATGTTAAAAATATAAATTGTACAAGTCTTAAGTATGATCAGTGGTATGACTAGTGTGAAGCAATATGACTACCTTAAAGTTTTACTAGCAGTTCTATCGTTGCAATCATAAGTTCACCTTCAATCTGCGATTTCTGCACCATATGTTGGCCCTTCCTCTTCAATATGAGTTGCCTCAAGCGCCGAACGAGAGTTTTGACACTTTCCCAGTAGCCTAACGCCTCAATTCGCCATTAGCAAAGTGGAAGAAAAAAAAACGGTGTCTGCAGCGATGAAATAATTCAGTTTAATCGCGAGATAAATTATCGATCATTTGTCAACAAGGGAGAATATAATGTCCGCGACAGTTTGCTACAAATCCCATACGTTTTAAGAGATAAGATAAGATTGATATTGCACTAGTTGGTAGCTGCAGACGGCTGATGAAAAACTAGGAATCGAATAGCAATCCTCACTCATTGTGATATTTTTACCTCAAGATATCTATTTTTTCTACGCGTAAACATGTTTTATTTTTTTTATAATGAGTTGATTAATGAATTAATAAGAATAATGAGGCGATAGAAGAGATGAGTAAAGTCGAGCCGGTTCAATGTACGAATTTGCAGCAGTTCCGTTTGATTCTCAGGCACGGAAGACATATGTATCGTGGAACGATTGTTCAGCAGCAGTCTCGTGGCAGTGGTCAATGTATCGTCACCTCGCAAGCTCAAGGTCTGTCACTTCAAGAAGGGCACGGAGATATGCAATTACAGTTACTCCAATACGATACTGGCTGTGAAACTGAACAGAGCGGTGAGTTCGTACGCGTGGCTCGAAGGAGCGCCGATTTATCGTTTTTAAGGACCGATGGATCTTGCATGTACTATTTTTTAGTGATTGAGTACTACTATATCCTTCCAATAATGCTATTGTAAGAAACCTCCCAAAATTTCAGCTAGATCGATCAATATCTTTTTCAGCTATAAAATAGGCAGTTTTTCAAAAGACGCCTAAAGGAATTCCTTATAACGCCGCCATTTGGTTTGTTTAAAAAAGGACAAAAATGTCAACACTGAAAGTTGTAATAAGATAATGTCAAAATTTTAAAATGATGCGATTATTTCATCATCTTTAAAAAATTCATGAAAAATCATTAATTTTTGGGTGCCTTAAGGGATTTTCCCCCTTAAGCGCAGGTGGATGAAGTACTATCCGGCTCAAATTGACCCAGTGTGCCAAAGCCGCGGTCAAATATAAGTGTGTCGAGGAAGTGTTGAATATCCTTATTTGAGATTCACCATCTCGATCTGCAAAAAAACGCTTTGAATAATAATAAAAATAACGAAATTGAAAGTAAAATCGTTGCACTCCAACGATGCAAACGTTCATTTGATTCAGTTCATGGCTGCATGCGATATTGAAGCTCGATCCACTAACCCGTTGAAGAATTCTAACACATTTTTGCAGTAGCGTGCATTCTTATGAGACGTTGTTGCATTCTCAGATTAGACGGGACAAGTTATCGTGAAAAGATGGCGCAAAACGTTTGACATTTTTTCTGTAGGTGATTTTTGTACAGACGAATCTTTTTGGAAAATTCCACGATCATTCAGTTTATGATCGTAGCGTAATTAATTACAACGTGCTGACATCCACTTGAGAATTTCACATTCTTCCTACTTTTGCACTAGGACATCTTCCGTACGTTCCCAAATCAAATAGTGGCGTGTCAAATTATTTGAGCTTGTACCTTAAGGGGTTACGTGGGTTTCGAAGCCAAAAAAGCATATTTTCTCCATTAAAAAGAAAATAATATATAAATTATTTTATTCAAAATGTTAAGCACATAAAAGAGCAGCATTTCAACAATACTTGAAAAAAAATTTCATCCAAAAATTTGGGAAATTCAGCCGGTGGAACCTGATTTCCGGAGACCCCTTAAGAAAAGTGTCCTCGTGGTGGTCAGGATAACTCATGATAGCTTTATCTGAAATTAAAAAACCAAATATTTTCTGTTAGTATATAAGTATAGCTCGTGATTGAACGAAGGATTTTCAAAAAAATTGAAATTTGATTTTTTGGCAGAGTTGTTTGCAAAATGGTTCAATTTTTGGTACAATTTACACTACGTAAAATTAGCTGTAATCGAAAAAACCTATCAATCACTGGTCAATGCTATTTTGGAGAAGTGTTGCAAAATTTCAATAAGATCGGTGTATTAGTTTTTGAGAAATCGTGTCCACCGACTTCAAAAATAGTGTTTTGAGAAAAATGCGAACGATAGAAATATATACGGCTCGTGATCCCGACCATTTTTTATTTTCCTGATTTTTTGTTGTAAAATTGTACCCCATGAAAGGAATATCCACACCAATTTTTAGACTTTTATCTCTTTTCGTTTAGGCGTTGTACTTTTCCGAAAATGTCGATTTCGAATCGATGCTGAATTTGAAGAAATGATTTTTTTAAATTCAAACTAATTTTTTCGTTAAATTCAGCACAAATAAAAAATAAACCGTTTCAGGCTTCTCGAAGCCGAATTGGAAATCAACAAATCCCTCATAGCATTTTCGGACATTGAAATGATAAAAATCTTCTAAAAAAATATGATTCATTCGAGAAAGAATTGAAGGAAAAATAAGCCCACGATGAGACTAGTCTTAAAAATCATAGAATGGGTCACTCTATTTTAGAGAATGATTTGAAAAAAATAAAAAAAGTCGATCATCTTTAACAAAATAGTTTTCACTTTAGAAGAAGAAAAAAATGATGACATTTATAATTAATAATTAAAAAAAAAAATTTGACGAAAGTATTCTTCAAAGTGAATAAAAGTTATTAAGTTAAAGGCATTGTCTTCGTAATTTTGGCCACGCTACTCCAATTGAATATTATTCCAATCGAAAAGTAATTTTTTGTCTTGACTGTCCAAGTCAACGCGTGTCGACGAACTTTCGCAGGAAAAACAAAAATCGTTTGGGAATATCGCTTAAAAAAACAACGTATAATCATACATTCGATTGACGGAACGGGAGACGAGGATGAGAATAATTAACGCAGAGCCCGAGCGTTTCGCGTAATCGTGACCTTTTGTATCTTTTTGCGTAGCGATTGGTGGTATGCCTCGAGGAATCGCTGTACATCCACAATATACGGGATATGAAGGTGTTGCACACGATCCGGGATACACCGCCGAACGTGTCCGGCCTCTGCATACTGTCGGCGAACAGTGACAATTCTTACCTCGCATATCCCGGCTCAAATACCATTGGGGAGGTGCAAATATTTGATGCCATAAATTTTGTGAGTTATTTTTTTTTGTTATTATCTTCCGTCTTTTTCAGAAGAGACAGATCTTTGAATTGCCGATCGTTGCACTTTTGCCCGTCTTTTGCAGCAAGCCAAGACGATGATTCCAGCGCACGACAGCCCGTTGGCAGCTCTCGCGTTCGATCCAAATTGCACCAAAGTCGCGACAGCCTCCGAAAAAGGCACCGTCATTAGAGTCTTTCAGGTAAGACCGTCACGATCGCGTTACATTCGGCCTGCCGATTCTACGATATTCCGTGTGATTCATGGCCCGTTTTTGTACGTTTTTTTTTTCATTGAACGAACAACGCAGATACACGATGGAACGAAACTCTTCGAATTTCGGCGGGGCGTGAAGAGATACGTTTCGATAAGTAGCCTCGCCTTTTGTATGGACTCCATGTTTCTGTGCTGCTCGAGCAACACGGAAACCGTTCACATCTTCAAGCTCGAGGAACCCAAGGAGGCGTGAGTTCAATGTCGAGACTGCACGAAACCGGAAGATCATTTCAGGCGGAATATACATTTACAACGATCAAAAAATCGGTTTCTTTTTTTTTTCTTCAAACGTAACCCCGACGATTCTTTATTTTCCTCATTTTTTTCTGTAAAATTGTACCCCATGAAAGGAATATCCACACCAATTTTTAGATTTTTATCTCTTTTATTTCAGGAGCTATAGTTTTCCAAAAATGTCGATTTCGAATCGATGCTGAATTTAACGAAAAAAAATGTATTAATATTTTTTTTTGTTAAACTCAGCACAAATTAAAAATAAACCGTTTCAGGCCTGTCGAAGCCGAATTGGAAATCGGAAAATCCTTCATAGCATTATTGGAGATTAAAATGATAAAAATCTTCTAAAAAATATCAATTATTCGAGATAAAATAGAAGGAAAAATAGGCCCACGATGAGACTAGTCTGAAAAATCATAGAATGAGTCACTCTATTTTAGGGATTTAAAAAAATAAATAAATAAAGTCGATCATCTTTAACAAAATAGTTTTCACTTTGGAAGAAAAAAAAACGTTGGCATTGATAATTTATCATTGAAAAATATTTTTTAACGAAAGTATGCTTCAAAGTGAAAAAAAGTTATATATCGACATTTGTCCGTATCTCAATTACTTCAGGAGTTATCAGCGTTTAAGGATGTTTTGCCCGTACATTCCATACCAAAAGTGAGTTTCGGTGAGAATTTTGAGTACTTCGCGATAACATAAAAATCTGAAAAAATCAACCGTATTGAAGAAGCTAAGAACATCGGTTTTGAATAATTAGAATGCCAAACATTTATAAATAAATTGTTCAAACGAAAATTTGTTAAAAAAATCTCCGGTAAACTTGATTTTTTGTGACATTAAATGAATTATGATATTTTTCTGAATACATATGATTTTTTAAAGAATTTTCTCTCTATTTCGAAAATCCCGTTTTTGGAATTTTTCAGAGGCTGTACCTATGACACTGTTCGTTCAATACGTGGATTGAACATCTTCTTGGAATTAATATGGAACATTGCTCTGAAAACATATTGAAAATTTGTGACTCTTCATCCATTTTTTTAAATTAAGAAAATTAAAATTTTAACAGCAAGGAACTTCTAAAAAAATTCATACCTATTCGGAAAAATCTACGAATTCATTTTTTCAATATAAAAGAGTAGTTGACCGGACATTTGTTGCACAATTTTTTTTCGGTAATTTACTTATAACTTTTTTGCATTATTATTACCGAAAATTAATGTTCTTAGCGTCTTCAATGTGGTTGATTTAAAAAAAATGTTAATCTCATCGCGAAGTACTCAAAATTCTCGCCGAAACTCACTTTTGATAGGGAATGTACGGGCAATACATCCTTAAACGTTTCCAAAACTTCTGAAATTGATATTTTTCGAAAAATTAAAACTCCTGAAAAAGACAGGATAAAAATCTAAAAACTGATGTGCCACAGCGCCGCCATTTTGATAATAAATGAATAAAAAACAATTCTTTTGTATACTTAAACATACTATTAAAGTAGACCTATAGTTTGATGAATGTAGAATAATTATTTATTAGTTTAAAAAATCTCCCGAAATTGCTTAATATTTTCCCGTCAATTGTATATCTCGCCTCAAACCTCGACCAGTCGATATTGCCTGATCAATGGATCCTTCCAATTAGAAATTCTTGGAATAGCGGGATGGAAGAAAAATGCGATGTTGAATTTTGCATCATTGGAGCGCAACGAAAATTATGATTTTTTATTTCCTCCACTTTCTTTCGGCAGATCTTAGCTAGGAAAATTCCTCAACAATTTTTTTATTCTCTTTTATAGAGATCGATAATGTAAATTTGCGGAAGAGACTTTTTGAAATAATGAAAAGGAAAAAATGAAAATATAAGAAAGAATTTTCGTTGCATTCCGACGATGCAAACTTCAAGAGCGTAGAAAAATGGAGGAATGATCCTCGGAATATGTTTTTTTTTTTCATATCAGTGGCAATAAAGAAGAAAACTGTTTTCAGGCCAAAGCAAGCGCCCGAGGAACCACAAAGTTGGATGGGCTTTTTGACGAAAGCGGTCTCGGCATCGGCGAATTACTTGCCCTCTCAAGTCACCGACGTGTTCTACCAAGGGCGAGCTTTCGCGAGCGTTCATCTACCTTTTCAAGGATTGAAGAACATTTGTGCCATAACCGAGTGAGTGTTTGTTCGTCCTTCGCACTCCTGAAACAATCGCCTCGGCATCCTACAACTTTGATTTTTCTGATCAAGAGTCGCCTGCAAGTTTACACTGGGTTTCTCGTATCTCGAGAATGTAAAGAGAAACTCACCCTCGTATTTTGTGTTAGGGGCCAGGCCACTTTGAAGCCACGAAAAAAGGCTATTTTCGCGATTTTTTTTGAGGATTTTATAAAAGATATGAATATAAAAGTTGTTGGGCTTCATGAATAAAGTCTTAAAATACATTAAAAAAAAATTAATTCATTTTTATTCATTTTCAAGTACAAAAATTATAGATTAACGTAACGCCTCAAAAATAGGTGGGCTAGGTAGCTCCATCACAACTCGGCAACGGCTTGTCTGAAACAAAAAAATCAAAGTCCATTGGATTCCGTATGACACCAGCTACAAAATGACCCTCGGATATAAAGTTTTATCAAAAAATAAAAAAATGGCAGATGAATAACGAAAAAAGTATTTAACATCTTCGAGGTGGCGGCGAAATGCAAAAAGGCCAAGCTCCATCATAATTTTCTTATTCCTTGGTACTTTTTTTTACGCACTCGGTCATCGCGAAAATATATTTTTTTTTTGCGTTGAAGTTTGCGTCGTCGGAATGCAATGGAAGTTCGTTTTATCTTTATTTTTGTTACAATTGTATGATTTTTTAATTCCTTGGTACTTTTTTTACGCACTTGCTCATCTCGAAAATATTATTTTTTTTGGCATTGAAGTTTGCGTCGTTGGAATGCAATGGAAGTTCGTCTTATCTTTCTTTTTGTTTGTTACAGTCCTATGGCTGTTACGCATATGGAAAACAGCGAAAATTTGTGCCCCCCTCCCCCCCCCCGCCCCCCAATGTGGGTTTGTTTGGGTTTGTTTCTATTGAGGAAGGTTTCTTTTATAAATCCCCCTACCCTCCACCCCCAATATAGGCGTCGAAACGTTTCAAAATGCCTTATTTTCATAATATCATAATTTATAACCCAATAAATGAGAAAATAGCAACAAAAAAATGTCAGGCTCATTTTTTGGAAAAGTCACTTATTTAAGGTAGTTCTATTGCTTCACATTAGTTATACCACTGATCATACTTGAGACTTGTACAATTTATATTTTTTAAGTATGCCAAAAAAAAATTGTAATAACTAAATTTTCCATGTGTGAACTGTTTAATGAATGTTCACATTTAATTAGAAAAAAGAAAAAATAGTTATTCCAACGAATCGCGCAGTATTTCTAGGTTTGATATTTGGCAATATTGGTTCTATCTCCGTCCCTTTTTACTCAACCAGGCGATTTTAACCTCCATGCTTTTCAACGTCGATCTGTCAAAACAATGTCAGGTGCGGGAAATATAAAGCATTGTATTCGGGCCACGACTGGTAAAAAGCGTGGAAAATTTGTGTCGGCGAAATATGTCGGTTAAAAATGAAATATGTGTGGAAATTCGAATGAGTGAGATGAGGTTAGGACTACAGTCAGCTGTTGCCTTGCTGTCACGTCTCTTTATCGTAGCAAGTGGTAACAAATCCAATACCGGAAGTTCTAATTAAACTTGATATTACATAAAAATTAGGTCAATAAGCGTAATTTTTTCTGAAAGCACTGGATTATTACAAGTGTTAAGTATGTAAATCTGATTATTTTTAAGAATCTGACGGGGTCTCCACTATTATAGACACTTTTGTAGCGACCGGAAATTGGGTTTTTGTATGTCGTCTCGGAATTCCTTCACAAAAATACGCAATTTTAATATTTCTTTTCTCTGTAATGAGGTCGATAAACGACCCTGAAATTTTACAGAGACGATTATTAATATATTTAGTGAAGCGCAAAAAAAAATCATGAAAATCCTATGGATTAAAGCCTGGCGATAGGACTACCTCGAAGAATTACCCCATTTTCTTGCGTAATTGTCAATAATCTATTATTGATCCTTCGAATTGCTTCTCCTTAACGCAGAATTCAAAAAGTCCTGAGGTTGTTGGTGGCCAGTGCAGACGGATATCTCTACATCTACAATCTTGATACAACCGACGGGGGTGACTGCACACTTCTGAAGCAACACAGGTTCGGCACAATTGATCTTGGCAACGATAAAGAAAAGATTCAACGATCTTGAGTGAACGAGACAGTATTATTTTCCTGGGGTACAGATTAGACGGTAAGCAAGACGAGGTTGATTTCGGCGCTCTGTCGAGCCCAGCTGAGGGATCCGGCGAGCCCGGTGCCTCGACGACACCCGCCGTCCCGATAGAACAGAAAAAGATCCCAGGTACACTATCGTAATTCGTTCCATCAAGTACGTTCAGATTTTCAATTATTTATTAATCTTTTCGTTTTTATCTTAACATTCAATCTATATTTCGTATCGCGAGAATTGGTAGAACGTTAAGTTTGTGTCGCATGATGTCGGAAGCGAGTCGATTGCGATTTCGAATCACGGTCGCTTACGAACGAAAAGAAAAAAAAAATGGCAGTGACCGAGAAATGTTCGAATGGTTCGAGAATCTCAGAAAATCAATTTATAAACGGAATTTCGAAAAAATATGTATGGGCGAATATTTTAAGCATTGTTTCGAACACAAAGAGTTTTGTGTGTTTTTAAAAATATATTGTAAATAAATGAAAAAAACATGAATAGCGCAGTAATCAAGTGCACGTAAATTTTTTTATTTCCTCGTCGTTGAGCTACGCAGAATCTTGAAAAAAAAAAATGAAGGATATTCGTGTCCATTTACGGATCGTAAGAGCCCCGATTAAAATTTTCTCAATCTGATTCTCGAATTGAACGAACAGAACGCGGATGATGCGAGAAATGTAGTATCTTCCGTTCGTGTTTTTTTCTTGCCACACACGCACACGCAGTTCATGACGCGCGACTGCTTGAAAATGTGCTCATTGTTCTCGCGTATTTTCTCGGGGCGTAAAAAAATTGTTAAATTGCGTTTTCCAAAAAAAAATAAGAAAAGAAAAAGTTTAAATACACGAAACGGAATATTTTCTGCGGTCGCGCGTGTCTGCCACATCGAGATTCTCGCGTGTACGCGAATTGGACAACGGACTTTTGGTTTTCGGAACAATTTTTTTGTTCGGTTTTTGCTCGGATTCGCATGATTCTGTCAAGTTTTGGAGAAACGCAAAATACCTATACCTTATTCTTCTATTGTTGAACTTAATCCTGTAATATTCTCGTATTTACGTGACACTGTATTTATATAGATGGTCTTTTTCAGGCCCGGAAAAAGCTTAATTGATACACAGTATAGGCACTGGAACGGCGTTTCAATGGTGCAGAATTTCCGTCGATTTGTCGATGTGAGCAACGGCGAATAATCATCGGGTAGCTTACTTTATCGGTAAAGAATTAGCCACGATTACTTAAGGAGGTCGGAGCGTTTTAGCGATGAATTTTAAGGGGTTAGGCTACCGTGAACAACCGAAAAAGGGCTGTTTAAAAGAAATCATTTGGAAGGAATAAGTGAGATGATTGAAAAATCATTTGAACATATATGTGTATGGACATTAACAAAGTTGTGTACAAAATTTCATTCAATAATGACAATAATTAAAGAAATTATGAACAATCTCGTGGAGGACCTTTGAACGTGAGGGGCTCAACGGTTTACTTGATTTTGGCCACCCGGTTGATCTGAAACAAAAAAAGAGTTTTTTTTTTCTTTAACTACATAATATTGGCTAAGACTTGACTGAGCGTTTTGTTGTTATCGGGTTTCAATCATTAAAATAAATATTTCAATTTTTTTTCGATTTTTCGTGCTAAAATAACGTTATTGTTGATAATTAAAGAAAAAAAAACGTTAAGGCCTTATATACACTTGTAGCGGGCGTAGCGACGTAATTTTCTTGATTTTTTTTCGGCAGAACAATAAATGTTTATTGAGAAACTGTGAACAATATCGATTAGTACATATTTTCATGTACTTGTACAATTTTTATTATTCAAAAATATTTCAAAATGGCGGAACTCCAGCTGTCTTCCAGGAGCGCCTTCTTTTGAGCATCAGTTGCGGTGGACATGATAACTCGAGATCTTATCTGAAATCAGAATTTGAAACAGATTTCATCAGTGTATTGCATTGGCTTGGGCCTGGGCGAAGGAGTTGTAAATATTTTGATTAAAAAAAAAAGACGATAATTTTAACAAAAAAATAATGTTTTAAAGTGTTAAATTTTCGATTTTTTTGTTACAAATTTTTTTTTTTTCAACAAAATTCAAAATCCTTCGTCCAGGCCCGAATAGCTGTTATCATAATAAATAAGTGGTATAAATTTGGTATGGATCGGATGAATAGTTTTTAAATAATCGTGTCCAGCGCAAAAAAAAAATTCTGAGATAATCGAGTTTAGGATTCAAGTATGTTTCTTTTACATTTAAAGTTAATTTATTCATACTATTATGGAGTCGTCGATTCCGGGGTCATACAGTAATCCTTCTGCATCCTCTGCAGCCTCTGAAACATTGATTCGATACTGCCTACGAGCCATTCTTTCTTCCCTTGTGGCTGCTTGCGCTTGCTGCTCGGCAAGCGTAACACGCGACTTGCGCGGTCGTGCGGTTGAAATACCTATAACTGCGAATCTAATGCTCCCATCTTTATGAAATTTGGTGAGAATATTCTTGAGATATTGTACTTAAAGAATATGCAGTCAAATCATTTTCATTTTTCCGACCACTACAAGTGTATATAAGGCCTTAGGAAGAAAAGCGTCGGTCAACTACTATTACACTGAATGAGTGTACGACATTCCAAATCAATCCGTTCATTAGATGTCGAGAAATCGTGTGCACCGTTTTGAAAAACATAGTTTCGATAAAAACGCGTTTAAGGGATCATCAGAGTGTAACGAGTCGAAAAATAGCTGCTTTTCGCGATTTTTTAAATGTCAAATCAAAGCACTCGTGAAGAACAGAAAATACATTTTTAAACGTTTATTTTTATTTTTCTTACATTTTGAACGGTTGAAAATGTTTTCAAAAATTTCGTCGCAAAAGTTAAACAGCATGTTTATGACCATCTACATTATCAAATAATGCAAAAAAATCGATTTTTTGAAAATTTTACACTGTGATCTCTTAAGGGGCTATACCAGTGTAAACGCTGAAAGCTTGGGTGATTTTCGGGAATTTTTTGGAAGAAAAGTACTCAATTAAATGTTTCGGAAAAATAAGAATATATTCGGCTATATTTGACCTATATTACATAATTTTTTCATAGAAACATATTGAGACCCAAGCGACTTATGCCTTCGGAGGCGCCAAAAAAAAGTTCCTCCACTGCTGACATGATTCCGGCCGATTGAGTAGTTGAAACCGAAAAAGAAAAAAAGGTCGTTAAACTGGAAGGTATTTCCGGTACAATGACGTAGGATTTTCGAAAAATATCAAAATCTAACAAAATGGCGTGGTTATGAAAAAAAAGTCTGTTTTCTTGCCTATAAAATGGTCGTTTTTTTTCAATGCCAAATCGTCAATTTTCATCCAATCAAAAATATCCTACGTCAGTGTAGAGTAAATATATTCGAGAGTACTCAGTTCAACTTTCAAGTCAATCGGATAATTGCTCTTTGAGTTACAATGTCAGCAAATTTGAAAGATCCCATTTCGAAAAAAAAACGCGTTCAAAGATTTAACTATCGATTTTTGCAAGATGAAATGATTAGAGGTACGGCCTTGACATTTTTACAAGATATTCTCGAAAGTATAAACTGTCGAAAAAGGCACAAAAAATCGATTTTTTGAAAGTGTCACACTGTTATAGCCTCTTAAAGTTTTACCTGCAGTTCTATCTCTGTAATCATAAGTTTACCTTCAATCAGCAATTCCCGAACCACATGTTAGATATTTCTCTTCAATTTGACTTGCCTCAAGCGACGCCCGTATGCTCGTAATGTTCACAGCAGCCTAACCCCTCAACGCAATTTGTTCTTCGTTATATCGCTTGACCCAATGTCTCAAACGTTATTCGGCATTGTCTACAACGATAAACGATCGACGTTGACAAATTCCACCGTCGAAACGCCATCGCTATCAACCCAAGGCGCTTTATTTCGCCTCGATGTTTGACAATTCTAACGGAACAAAACAAAAATCTCAGTAAACGGATTCACAATTTCGCCGTTTCGGTCCAAGCAAAGTCGTCTGTGAGCCTTTCATATAAATACACCTCGCGCACAACGTTTATCGATGCCCGATTCGCAAACAAGGTGTATGTTATTCTTTATCGATTTAGTTTATACGTTAACACTTCGCGCCAGAAACGCATAATCAGGATATATAATATGTACGTACGCACAAATCTCATATATATTTATATACATATGATATTTATTTGAATGTACACATTAGAGTGGCACAAATTTGAGCTCTATTTTCTCCCCCTTTTTCTCACCATTCAATTATTTTCTTTAAAGAAAACAAAAAAATTGTCGCGAAAGCTGCGAGCGGTCAATAAATATTTAGAGGTTGCTCAAGCCACCCGAAAATTCGAATTTTCATTAAAAAATCGATTTTTTTCGTCCACTTCTCACCCATGAATTCTACGCCTTATAATTTTTAATTAAACTCGCGAAAGCTCTGGCCGGCCAATGGATATTTGGTGAGAATTTAAAGTCCTTCGTGCTCAGGTAAAAACCTGGAAAAATAAACCATTAATATTTTTTGTTAATATGAGAATTTTTAATGACATTTGAATTTTATACTCATTGCTTTTATTCACATTTTGATAATAATTATCAATTAAAATCGATAGTAGTAATTTTTATTAAAAAATAATATCGAAATTGTAAATATAATGAAATATTTATGGTGATTTTCTATTTAAAAAATAACGTTATTGACAATATCATTCAATAAATTTACTGTAATCTTGCAGATGTTCGATTGTTTGGGCTCGACTGATGTTCGATTGGAATTAAACCTCTGCCAAGCATGGCCTGTAAATCTTTTTTTTTTTCTTGGTGCAAGAGGCAATTTTTTATCTGATGTCTGTTTTAATTGGAACATTTGAACATCATCCATGTTTTTGTTTTTTTTTTCAAAGATTTTCATTTCTCGTCCTTCTTGGTCAAAATCATATTTAACATGGATTGTATCGACGTAAGGTTGAATGGATACTTCCCGAATACTTGCAATTTTAATTGAAGTCCAATTAACGTTTTTTGAGAGGTCTAAAAAATCGTAAATTTCCGATTGCGGTCAAGGAATTGTAAAAAAATAGAGGCAAGGCGTAAAAAAGCATGGAAGAAAAGTCGGAAACAATTCCAGTGTTACTGAAACATGTTAATTTTCGCGGTGAATATCGAAATCTGCTTCTTTTCGTGGTGAAAGCCGAAACGTGCTAGTTTTCGCGTTAAATATCGAAAGGTGCGAGTTTTCGTGGCGAAAACCGAAACTTGCTAGTTTTCGTATCGGAAGCCAAAACATGCTAGTTTTTGCGGTGATATCAAACGTGCTTGTTTTCGTAAGAATTCTGAAACATGCTACTTTTCATAAGCAGCGTCGATACAATAATACATAATAACACATATCGTCTAATTGGTGTTTGTTACAAATTATTATAATACGTTATTCAGAAAATGTAATACTTCGCTCCTTATTTTGTTTTTATGCTACAAGGAATTACAGTGGATGCGAGATTTATTTTTTGGCGGAAATTGTGAATTTCGAAAACCATGAGCGACCACTAAATATCCATTGGCCGGCTAGAGCTTTCGCGAGGTTAATTTGAAAATTATAAAGCGCGTAAAATTCATGGGCGCGAACCCGAGGAAAAAAAAATCGATTTTTTAAATGAAAATTTGAATTTTCGGGAGGCTTGAGCGACCTCTAAATATTTTTTGACCGCTCGCAGCTTCGGCGACAATTTTTTTTTTCTAAAGAAGACAATTGAATGGTGAGAAAAAGGGAAAAAAGAGCTCAAATTAGTGCCACCCTAGTACACGTATATCTGTAGTACAGAATATTGCAAAGTTGCAATCTCGAGGGTGCCACGATCCCGGAACTCGTCGCAGAATATTTATCAACGGGCCGACACACAACGTCGTACATTAGATCCAATAATAAGTCGAGTTCACGAACTCCGTAGAGTCAAATATTTCCTAGCGTCTCTAGTTTGTAGACGGCCAACCTGCTTACAGTCATCGGGTCCCCATAAACAAAAACAAAATCGAGTACAGTAGTAGCTAGTACGCATACACGTATGTACATATCTTACTCTTAATTCTCTCCTCTTTCAGTTTTGTTTTCTCTTTGTGTGGGGGTGCGTGTGTGCGCTCGTCGTATCGATCCACGACCGATGTAGCAAAGGAAAGAAAATACCGGAAGTATTTCACGAGAAAGGATACGAGATCAAAAAAAAAGAACACGAAATGCCACGAACTTTACACTCGCTTCTTCTCTCGCTTCTTCAACCCTTCCGAGACACAACCACCTGCCCCTCCTACACCCGCAAATCGGACTGCCAAAAAAAAAAAACAATACGATTCTCGCCCTCCAACCCCTTCTCTCGTCTGGACGGGGCTGAATAATGCCCGTTTATACTGTTTGACCTCACTTGATGTATTTTTTTCTTTTTATTATCCGCTGAAGCCTGCATAAATAGCTACGCGGGTGTGTTGCGCGGCCGTTCGCCAGACTCCATGTCAGGTACTGGTATGTCCTCTATTCAAGTCCCATCTTTTTTCTTTTTTTTTCACTCGTCTCGCTCTTTATCTCTTGCGTTCTCATCTTTCTCTCTCTCTCTCTCTCTCTATCTCACTTTCGTTTGGAAAGATATTTATTTTTTATTGAACACAGAAACGCGCAATCGCCATTAAATCATACAGTTGTCCGCTTGACCAGGAATTTACCGTGTATCTTTGTCGCCTCTCTCAGTCATGTAAAACACAAACATCCATTGGCAGGTTTTTTTTTCTTTGATTAATGGATAACCGCTGATGAGCCAAGCTCTGCTTTCTCACAAATGTAAATCGTGTACAGATCTGTGGATATATATATATATTTATATATTTATATGGACAGACAGTGAATTGAAAAATGGACCAGAGTTCAGGATGATGGAAGCAACGTAACTACTCGATATAACGTATGTTATATTTTCGTTTGTGTACTTTTTTCATCAATAACAAATACTTTGTCGTTTTATTTTACGCGTTTGAGAAAAAATGTTTAAGGAAACGTTCTCGAAAGTGACTTAACTCGCTCATGACTACTCACTGGTCACTTCGGGCCATTAACTATCCCTCCTCATCCTCGAAGTACCCTCGCGATGCCGGGCGTCGTTTATTTGATGTATGATACGTGATTAACAATTTAACATCTTCTTACATGCACACAGACACGTCCGCGATCCTCGTTTGAGGGGGAGCATACCTTTGGGCGAGGAAAAAATTGGTGATTTTTGTGATTTGGTTTTAAAAGGAAATATTTCTTCACCGTTTTTGAGACTTACGAGGAACATCACTTTGGTGTCCTCCTCCGATTTTGTTGAAAGATTTTTATGTGGAAGAGTATCAAAAACTAAGAAACGCGTATTTTTTTATCGGCGGAAAAACGGTTTCAAGGGGTGAAACGCACCCTCAAAAATGAGAATGTTTTTCGTTTTTCGCCGATAACGTTTTAACGGTACGAGATATGCAAAAGTTTCAAATTGCAACAATTAAATTTGTTTTGTGTACTATACATTGGAGATGAGAACGATAACGTTAGCGACGAAAAACGAAAAGCGCGCCTATTTTCGGGGGTGCGTTTCACCCCTGAAAAACGGTTATCCGCCGATAAAAAAAAATGTGCCTCTTAGTTTTTGATACTCTTCCACATAAAAAAGTTTCAACAATATTGGAGGACACCAAAATGATGTTCCTTGTTAGGGTACGTTTTATTACTACTTTTGGCTGTTACATTGTATTTTTTTTAACCTTTAAAAATTATGGCAGACGACGTGACACGTAGGGTCGGCGAGATTAATCTAAAAAAAAACCAACGAATATTTTTCTCTCATTAACACTCGTACGCAGAATACTAACGAAGAAAAAGTGAGAAATGTTCAAAATCGATGAAATGGTGCGCTTTGAAACAAAAGGATTGAATTTTCCGAAAAAATAGCTACATTTAGCAATCAAGAATACTTTTTTTTTTCAAAAACATTCAGGGTCTTGTTTTAGATAATAAGATTAAAAAGATTTATACCAAATTTCATGAGTATCGGTCGATTAGTTTTTTAGCTATACTTCACGGCAGTTTTGAAAACGCAGTTTAGAAAAATGCGCTATACCTCCGCCATTTTTAAAGATTTATTTTTTAAAATACCATGTGACAGCCAAAAGTAGTAACAAAACATACCCTAAGTCTAAAAAATGGCGATGTAATCTTTCCATTTAAGAGGTCTTCTCACTTTAGACACTGAAAACAGGCTATTTTCATGAATTTTTTTGATAGGTGTATATTGTAGATATTGATATACAAGTTGTTACCCTTAATAAATACACTTTCGAAATACATTTAAAAGAAATTTTTTTTTATTCAAGTCACTATTTATAGACGAAAATGGCAGTTAAAAAAATGTCCTTAAAAAATTGTAGGTCTGCGCTGTTGATGAAAACTCGGAAATGGATCATCCGAAACAAAAAAAATCAAACGGTTTTAGATTCAGTATGTTAATGGCTATAACGCATATCATACGATTTTTGATAAATGCAAAAATAACAAAATGGCGGACATTTTTCGAAAAAACATTTAAAAACGTGTTTTTTTCACCGTTTTTTGGCAAAAGAAATAGTAAATATCAAAATTTAAAAAAAAATCCTTGATATGCGCTGTAGCTATAGTTGTGAAGAATATGTGGTTAAATTTTCATGAGGATCGGTTCAGTAGTTTCGGAGATTTTATCAACAAGCCGTCGAAAAACTTGTTTCGCGAAAAAACGCGTTTAAAGTTTGTTTGGGTTACATAAATACGTACATTTTTTAAATAAATTCAGAAGAAATCAGAAGAAATTAAAAAATATATTTTTTTAAAAAGATTTTATCAACAAGCCGTCGAAAAACGTTGTTTCGAGAAAAACGCGTTTAAAATTTGTTTGGGTTGCATATATACATATTTTTTTAAAATGTATTTCGTAAGTGTAACAACTTTTATATCAATGTCTATAATATAAACCTATCGACAAAATTCATGAAAAAAAGCCTTTTTTTAGAGTCTCAAGTGACAAGACCCCTTAACGAAAAATGACGAAAATCGGCAAATTCTTTTCTGGCCTAAAGGTATCTCCTCCCTTAAACATAAAATGCACCGGAGCTTACTTAACATTGTACAGAAAGGAAGAAACGAAGAACACGATTACCTTACGATAAGAATGGCATTTTAATCTCCATGACATTTTGCCTGGCAGGTTTTAGGAGAAAGTAAAAAAAACTTCAGCGCGACGGTTGAGGCAGCCCCCTTACACGAACCCTTCGCGACGGCTCGTTAACTTGTCAGTATTATTATTACGTTAACAGGCTGTGATGACGGAAGGATGGAGGAAGGTTTTCTGACGTGCGAGTTTTTACGTATAAAGTAACAAAAAAAGAAAGGATTAGAGATGATGGTGCATCCATTGCCGGTGTCCGTTAGCTTCGATTGTTCTAACGGTATCCCGTCGTTCTCGTCCGATCTTCCCTCAGCTCGGGAGCAGCCTAACATTATGTGTATACACGTGCAGCAGTTCTCCCACGCGATTAAAATGGATTTTGCTGGATTTGCGCGAAGCCTTGCTTCGTGCAGGCGGAAATAAGTTTTCCCGAACGAGCTCGCGTTAGGGGCAACGTCGTGTGCTAGACCGAGTACTGATGCGACGACTTTGAAGTTGAACAAAGTAAGCCTTTAAATTTTTTATCGGGTCTGCAAATTGTACGCAAAAAAGCGTACACTTTTTTCATAGATCTGTTTCAATGCAAAATGACGGCACTCTAATAATGGGCCCAGTCATCTTTTGCAATGGAGCCTTTCGTGGTGGAATTTGGATTATTTTCAGTATTAAGGGAAGGGGTTAAGGGGTTTCAGCGTGAAAAAAAAACTTTTTTTGCGATTTTTTTTCATCTATATGTATAGAATAAATTTATTGAAACCTATTGTACATTGTTAAGTGCCATTTCAAGAACATTCCGTGAAATTTGTACGCGAAAATATCCACAAACAAGCCGGTGACAAAGCTTTTCCAAGAACGCCTTTGGAAAAACACGATTTACGGTGTTCACTGTATGTCAGCTAGAAATTATCTGAAATCAAGTACCATTAAAATTTAGTCAAAGTATCATCAAATCCTCCCCCCAACGGTCTTTGATCATTTTTTTTCCATTTCTAAATTTTTGGTGGTCATGTAAAGTGAAAAGTGCTATTTTTCACGAAAAATTCCGCCATTTTGGGGGTGGAAAACCCCCTCAATGTAATAAAAATCTCAAACTAACCGTTGGGGGAGGTATTTTATATGTAGAAAGTGTGTACCAAGTTTGAAATAAATCGGTCATGTAGTTTTCAAATGGCAGTGAACACGGACTTTGAAAAAGTGGTTTCGAGAGAAAAACGCGGCACCGGCTTGTTTGTCGATATTTTCGCGTACAAATATCACGAAATGTTCTTGAAATGGCACTTAACAATGTACAAAAGGTTTCAATAAATTTACTCTATCCATATAGATGAAAAAAAATCGCAAAAAAGTGTTTTTTTTTCATGCTGAAACCCCTACGCTTCCCTTAAAGTTGCATGAAAATACCGAGTTAATAGAGTTAATAGATAAATAAATTTAACACCTAAATAAAGAAAATGTTACAGAAATAAAATAATCAAAATAAAATCAATTTTCAATAGAATTTATTAAGGGATAACATCACTCTAGCGGGTGAAAATAAGGCCTAACATTGACAATTTATTTTGGGAGTATGAAAAAAGGAATGGGATTTCTTTTGCGAGGGTTTATTCAACACATATTAAAGTATAAAAAAAGAATGTCATTATAATTTTCATACAAAATGGCAGTGATGGAGCCCATCTTGAAAAACGTGTTTTTACAAATAGCTCCACGGGAGGACGGTTTTCTTGTAAAGTATAAGACCTGCAACAAAAACCAAAAAAATTATAATCTATATATTAGCTATCGGACTACGTAGGGAGTTTTTTAAATCAAATTTTGAAAAAATAGCGCGCTTTGCAAG
Organism: Ophion ellenae; assembly: GCA_963210295.1. NCBI lineage: Eukaryota > Metazoa > Arthropoda > Insecta > Hymenoptera > Ichneumonidae > Ophion > Ophion ellenae. The sequence continues at coordinate 42,018,177 of OY723386.1, read as the reverse complement.
ACAAATCGATTTTTTGCCAAAAAAAGCAGTAAATTGTTAATAAAAAAAAGTTTACATTTAATACAAAAAACGGCTACGTACTTCCATAGAAAATGTAATTGTGAAGCTACTATCAAAATTTCAAATCGATCCATGCAAAGGTGTTCGGGTAATCCGTCCTCCCAGTTCGAAAAAAGTGGTTTCGAGAAAAACGCGTTTAAAGTTGTACAAGGCGCCTGAAGTACGTACCTGAGTAAACGGTGAGAAAAACAGGTAAACTTCGGAAATGTTTATCTCAAAAACTAATGTTTTGATCGGATCCGGGTTTTTTTATTGGAAAATATGTACATTGAGGTATATTTAGGAATTTTTTAAAATAAATTCGTTGACTGGAAGCGATTCAAACGCGATGATCTCGAAACATAGTTTTCAAAGTCGGTGCCAGATGTATCTCGAAAACGCCTTGTCCGATTTTGTCCAAATTTGGATACAATATTCTTCGATAGTTTTTCTCGTTTGCCACGTAGGTTTTTTTTTCGAAATTTTCGACGGAATTGCGAACGTTTAAATTTAACATTCGTTTTTCGTTCGCAATTTCCGACGATTTTGGATTGCATACACATTGCATCAAAAAGCAATGGTTCAATCAAATGAAAAACCCCTACGTGACCAATGAGAAAAACTATCGAAGAATATTGTATCCAAATTTGGACAAAATCGGACAAGCCGTTTTCGAGATACGTCCGGCACCGACTTTGAAAACTATGTTTCGAGATAATCGCGTTTGAATCGCTTCCAGTCAACAAATTTATTTTTCAAAAATCCTTAACATACCTCAATGTACATATTTTCCAATAAAAAAAACCCGGATCCAATCGAAAGATTAGTTTTTGAGATAAAAATTCTCGAAGTTTACCTGTTTTTCTCGCCGTTTACTCAGGTACCTCGCCTTAAAAAAAAAATTCGCTACAGGACCAATTGCATATTGTTTTTATCACCCCAAAGTATTTTTTAAGCAAAAAAACGACTTTTCCAAAATCCTCGAGTGATGTTATCCATTAATAAAAAAATATTGCTTTCAAATTCTCCTATCAGTTTGCGATCTAATATGTCTACGTTACTCCTCGATCGAGGCTTGTCGTTAAATCGAATTTCGGTCCAGCGCGTCCATTTTTTATCGCCGTCCCAACTCCTTTTCCCAAAACCCATCGTCCTCCGTGATTCACTACGATTCGTCATATCGCATGTGCCGTTTTCGTTCTCTGGTGAAGGCTCGTCGCACGCATGGTGAGAACCATCACTCCGCTGTGAGTTGTACGCTTCAATCAGGTTCTTTCGTTTTTCATTCGTTTTCCATGACTCCTCTCCGTTGGCATTTTTCCGACAGCCATCTGCAGTGTGTTTTTGTTTTGTCTCATTTATAATTTTGCAAAACCACATCACGAGGCAGCATTGAGTCGAGGGTGGAGGACACATGTGAATTATTTTTTTGAATTAGACCCGGAATTAATTGAATTTTCATCGAATCGTGTATCCACATTGATGAAAAAGTTTACGGTTTTTCAAACTAACTGACATTGGGATGGAAATTATAAGAATGAATAGCAAGTATATTTCGAAATTATTATTATCATTGTGCGTTTATTATTCGAGTCTCATAGAGAATTTAATTCGTTCAATTTGATGACCTTTTCAGCTGGATTATCAATTATTTATTCACAGGCTGCCAATACCCTGGACCTTTGTATTCGTATCGTGTAAAAAGAGGGTAACTAACTTATTCGGTAACGTAGATGAAGAAAAATAAATGGATTGTAATAGTTTTGCGCGTATTTCGCAGTGAACTTAGGCTCTGGCTAGAAATTAGAGTAATTCACGCATCGTCATTGTCGACTCCGCGTTTATTTGTCTGTCAACCCACTTCAGAATCATCCGGGCCATTCCCTTGTCACTATCATTCGTAACATAATTAGCGATTAAACAAAAATCGTCTCCTTGCCAATTGATTCGAATCTATTGCGCTGATGGATAAAATATGATAAGATAATTGCGCGCATTGATTTTTTTCTAATTACAATTGAAAAAATGGGGGATAAATGCAATTTTTGGGCCTGGAATTTTTAGATCCAAAAAATTACTCGTTATTCGAGTTAGAATTGAAAAGAAGGGAAAAAACGACTTTTATGGGTCCGTAATTTTCTATCTTAAGGCCTTAGGCCACAGTAACGGGTATAAAATCATGTGCGAATTTAACATTTTTTTTCGTATGAAAAAGTGATTTACTCATAAAATTAATTACACATCTATTTAGTATGAATAACAAGCTGTTAGAAAATATATTTTTTTTCGATGTACAAAATGGCCGACTACTAATATTTTCTTTTGTTATCTTTTTTTTAGGCGCCCGCGGCGTGACACTTAGCATCCACAATTTTTGACCTAGAACAAAAAACAAAAATTCTCGTCAATCTACATGAGAATACCTAGAGAAGTACGTGAGGAATTTGAAAAATATTGTTTTATTCAAAAGTTGTAGGTATTTGAACTTAAGAAATGAATTTTCAGTGAAAAATTTCGTTATAACTGCTCATAAAATGAAAAGTTTTCGATTAATCGGAAATCCCGTACGTACTTCTCTGCAAAATGCAATTAGGAACATAACTTTTAAATTTGAAGTAAATCGAGTGAAAATTGTTGAAGTTATTTGTCACGCCAATTGGAAAAAAGCTGTTTCGAGAAGTTTCGAGTAGTCGGCCATTTCGTACATCGAAAAAAAATATACATATTTTCTAACAGCTTGATATTCATACTAAATAGATGTGTAATTAATTTTATGAGTGAATCGCTTTTTCATACGAAAAAAAATGGTTAAATTCGCACATGATTTTATATCCGTTACTGTGGCCTGAGGCCTCAAAAATGACTCGTTGGAATCGATCTTTGACATTTTTCAACCTCACCTCGCTTGCCTAATACGCTTCAATGAATATTAATTCGGGCTGGACCATCGATGTGTCATTGTTCATGTACATAAAAACAAAATACTCTCACCAGCAGAGCAGAGTCACTCGACGAAAAGTCTCACTAACAAAGCTCATTTGTAAACGTGAACTCGCGTTTGTTCGAGGGTTTCGTTGGGTGGGAAGGAGAGGGTGATTTGGCATCCAAAGCATTCACTCACAATTGATCCACCGAACGGTTCCGTCAGACCAGAGTGTCGACGACTGAAAAAATAACGTCTGGACACGAACAGTCGTTTTAACCAATGTCATTGACACGTGAAAAGACAAAAAGCAGCAAAAAAAAAAGAAAACAATCAAATACTGTTTCCAGTGGGCGATAAAGTTCACGACTTGATGATGGCGGGCATGTTGAGTCCACCGAAGGGAGGAGGGACGTTACGACTCAACGACGACACGGAATTTCCACCGGTCACCCAGAGGACCGACTGAGACGTTCCCGTATCCAAAGCATATCAAAAATGAAATTAAACGAAAGGCGAGAACCGCGCAGATGGGAATGGTGTGTGTTTTTTTTCTTCTTTCTTTCGAAGTATCGAATAAAGGAAGAAAACGAGAGCAGCAACCGGTCCGAGGAGGCGAGAGGACACATCCGAGTGCTGCACACCACGTGGAACGATACGGAATTCGTGCGCGACGTGACCTTTTTTTTTTTATCCAAAATATTCATCCAAATTTGCCAAGATACTTTCTTCGGTAGCGATGGAATTTTTTATCCTGGACGTTTTTTTTGTCAAATTTCTTCTTTCGTTCGTCACAGAAAATACGAGGGCGCGCGTGCACAGACGAAGAACGCAAAATGTACGTCGCGATGCGTTATAGCAAAAGGATATTTATAAAGAAAATGAATAAAATTTATGATTAGAAAAACACGGAACACAGACACACATACACACAGAGACACTAGCGGTGTTTTTATTTTCCTTATTTTAACGTTAGATCAATCTTTGTTTTGTCTCGCAATTTTCGCAAATTCCCGGAGAGGAATTGGTGCCGCACACCTCGCATACGCGTGAGAGGCGAACATTTTTCTCTCGCCCTCACCACGGGACACGCGTGCGAATTATTTATCATTTGTATATTGCTCGACCATAGATTCAATTGCTCCCTACCCCACCACAATTCTACTGAATTTTTCTTTGTTCCGTTTGTCGAACGCGAATTACCGTTGTACCGACATACACGCGGGTGGGGAAAATGCCATTTTGATCCAAACAAATCAAAGCAAACTCAAGAATGATTCAATCTGGAGACATTTCTGTAAATAAAGTTTATTGAGTACAAGCTTTTTTATTTCACTGGAGCACAGAAATAACGTGCTCCGAAAAGCAAGACGTTTTTGCCCGTTTAAGGGGTTGGGCTACTGTGACGACCCGGAAATCAGGGTTGGCTGAAAAAAATAATTTTGCAAGAATAATGGAGATGATTGAAAAATCGTTCGGACATTCATTCGTACGTACATCAACAAAGTTGTGTACGAAATTTCGTAAAAGAATCATAATTAAATTTAAATGTCAAATAAATCATGAAGAACGGAAAATACATTTTCAAACGTTCAGTTTTATATTTTTTACATTTTTTCAACGGTTGAAAATGTCTTCGAAAAAGGCGTCCTTACGGTGCACACGGTTGTGGCCGTAAATATTATCTGAAACAAATTTTTTTGAAAGATTATTAATTAGTGTGAAAGCCGCCATCTTGCTATGGAGGTTTTTTAAAAATCAAAATTGACAAAATGGCGACGGTTTGAAAAAAAGTATTGAATTTACCCCTGTTTTAGACATTTTTTCGTTTAAAAAATATGAATATTAACAAAAAGCTTCCATAGCAAGATAAAGAATGGCGTGAAGAATATTGTGTCAAAATTTGAGACGGATAGCTTGAAAACTCTTCCTTTGAAAGTGTACACCGTTATGAAAAACGACATTTCGAGAAAAACGCGTTTAAAGTTTCGAGTGCGCACGCCGCTGCTCGAATAAGTTTCTCTAAGAAAGGCCGTAGCGACTGAAATTATTCGAATTTCGCCTCACAAATTGACCAGCATGTTTATAACCGTCTATATTATCGGATGATGCAACAAAAATCGATTTAAAAAAATATTTCACACTGTGATCCCTTAAAGAAGTTATGAACAATCTCGTGAAGGACCTTTGAACGTGAGGGGCTCAAGGGGGGATATACATTTAGACAGGAAAAAAATGAGCAACATTGCTGGATTTTTTAAACTAAGAAATAATTATTCTACAATTATCAAACTTTAGGTATACTTTGATAGTATATTTAAGTATACAAAAGAATTTCTTTAATTAATTCATCGAAATGACGGAGCTGTTGAATTGGCGTGCAGTCTAGCTTCCCGTAGATTGATTTGCAAAAAAAGTTCAAACATTCTCTCAGAACATGTATAGTTTTGTATCTGACGGTAATTAAAATGAAGAAAATGCAAATTTGAGGAAATGGCACGCGTTTACCAAAAAAATCAACGTTTCTGTAAAATGTGGATAAAAAAAATTGTTTTTTTCCATTTTTTCAAAAACAATTCTCGTCAAGTGGAAGGTACCAATATTATCAATATTACAACCAAGTTTTAACTCAATCGGCTTCATAGTTTTTTAGTAATCCTGCACGCCAACTTCCATAATTTTGAGAAAAAGTTTTTTCGAATTTCGCTTTGAAACTAGGAAAATATTCTACATATATACTTCTATCGTTTAAAGGGCAAAAAAAATCGATTTTTTGTTCGTTGTAAATGTATATCCCGCCTTAACAGTGCACTTGATTTTGGCCACCCGGTTGATCTGAAACCAAAAACGAGTTTTTCCCCCTAAAATAGATAATATTGTCCAAGACAACCATGCTTTTTTGTTATCATGTTTCAATCATAAAAGAAATCGATATTTCGCGGAAAGATAACATTATTGCTAAATAATGAAAAAAAATGTCAAGAAAAACGTCGCTCAAGACTAAACAACCGTTACACTGAATAAGGGTACGAAATTTCGAGTCAATCGGTTCATTAGATGTCGAGAAATCATGTACACCGTTTGGAAAAACGGTTTAAGAAAAGGCGTTTAAAGTTTTACCAGCTCGATCGTTGTAATCGTAAGTTTACCTTCAATCTGCGATACCTGCACCACGTGTTGGTCCTTCCTCTTCAATTTCACTTGCCTCAAGCGTCGAACGACCGTTCGTCATTTTCACAGTAGCCTAACTCCTTAATTGAATAATTCTTTGCAGAATACCGGAACGAAATATCATTTTCCAAGAGGAGGCGCCTCCGGATTTCCGACTATGCAGAATAACATTTTTCGATTTCCGTAACGCTAAAAAAAGAATAGAAAGCTCGATGAGTTTGCGACTTGGCAGACTCGTACTCTCCCGACTCTTGGCGTTCAGAAACGTCTTTGGAAATGATCATCTTCGAGTAGCCGAAGAACCGTGGATCGCCCTACACCGAGCAAACCGCTTACCGGAGATCCCGTCGTGACACAAATCCTACATCCCTGCGAGGCGTTAAAAACGAACCCGGAAGAACCGACCATTTTTTTTTCACAATCCCCTCAGCGAAAGAGAAAAACAGAAATATTTTTCGGCGGAACAAGAAAACCAGAGAGACAACCACCGATCGATAGATCCACGACGTGTGTCCTTCGACAGTTTTGTACTAACTCGTCTTGTTTAGCGAATAGTTTTACTTTTATAAACATGAAATTGCAAAATAAAGAACGAACGAACGGAAATGCTAATAATAATAATTATCATTATAATAATCCATTGTAAATACACCACAAAATGCTTGTGCATTGACGGTATGCGAATATATCGATAGCGTTCGATCGATACATGAGAATATACTAATGAATAAAATTAAAAAAAAAAAGCGAAAACTAAATGTATTATCACATCTTTCTTTCGTAATTCCATTTTATTTTCAGTTTTACACCTCCGTTGTCTCCCATTCCTTTTCTCTCCTCTCTCTCTCTCTCTCTCTCTCTCTCTCTCTCAATGTCCAAACGGCGCCATTCACATTGGAAACGTCACTCTATAATGGACGACTTCCTGCAGGCAAAAGCGACTCTATCCTCGCGACACTTGCGATCGCATTACAAGAAAACGAGGAATAATTGTTTTGCTCTCAAAGCGATGAATTTTGCAGTTTTTTTTTCTTTGTAGAAAACAAGGGAAATGAATTTTTAAACACACTGTAAAAATTCTTCTGAATTTGACAATTTTTGTCGCATTTTTTCGCCTACCTATAATTACGAATGAAAAGGAGGGCATCTCGTAGACACGTGCGACGAAGATACCGTGGGAAAAAAAACTAATACCGTTAACGCTGAGCTTGCATTCGCGCCTTTCCCATTTTTCGTCATGAACTTCTCTCGTGGAAAAACGGGGCAGTGTAATTGTCTGTTGGCCGAACAGTGAGGGAAATTAGAAAAGATTCTTCGATCCTCCACGGGCTTCTTTCGTACGATGCGTGTGTTGTGATCAAATGTAAAACTGGAGGAACAAGTTGCATGGTGTTGAAGTTTGCATCGTTGGAATGCAACGAAAACCCTTATTAATTTTATCATTTCTTTATTTTCATCGCAATCTTGACTCTTTGCATTTTTAGGTTGTAAATCCTCAATAAGGATGTTCAAAAATATTTCAACGATATTTGTAGCCTAAATGTGGCAAAATAAATTGGGCAATAGGAAAAAGATGATAATTTCGTGCCATTCCAACGATGCAAACTTCAACGCCATCAAGTTGCTTCGAGGCGATTGGGCGATCGTGCGGCAATTGTGGACGCTCGCTCGAATCGGGAGCAACTCTCTTGACGGCACAAAACGATTGCGATTAGAAATACCTTCTCATTCTCATTTTTTTTCTCACCCCACGAACAATTTTTTTCTTAACTCTGCACGAAAACACGATGTTTCTTTATGTATCACCTTAAATTTGTTTTACATATTACAATATGTGCGAATCCGAAATGGACTCGATTTCCTCGATTGCGATGCATTTCAAACTGATTACAATGAGATTTCAAGTGTTTTTGTTTTGACGACACGTGTCTAATTTTCAAATTGCATCCGAACGAATTGCATCCTCGACGAGTTTGTGCAAATCTCACGTACTCGATATAAAAAATCGGTTCAATCGGATTAATTGTTCTGTCTTTTTTGTTTTCTTACTGCTTCGTGTACTCGAGAGCGTATTTTCTGTGCACGCGGCGTTGCTTTTTCTTTTCAAATTATTAAGTTTCATCCAATCGAACCACCGGAAACATCGTGACTTTTAGTTTGTTTTAAAAATCGTTACACAAACGAAGAAGAACGTATAAAGGCCCTTTTAGTCGTATGCTCACTGCTGATTGGGCTGGCGATGGGTTGGGGGGGAAACGAAGACTTAACTATAGAGATCGTCGTCAGCGTCGTCCTGGAACGTTTGGTCGCCCTGCGTCGTGTCCTGAGGACCACCCGCCGCGTTTTGAGGAAATCTGCGAATTGGCAAGCGAATATCGTCATGTTTGGATGCTCTTTGTTTTTTTTTTTCGTCCTGCTCAAGCTCGACCGATGAACTCACCTAAAGTTGGTTCCGAATCCTCGCGACTGTTGGAGAGTCTGGGCGAACATTTCGTACTTTCTTATGTCGTTGTCGGACACGGAACGACGTGCGAACCTCATCGCTTCCTCGAAGTGGGCGCGCGTTATCTCCGGCACCGGATCGTCCTCGTCCATCTTTTCGAAATGAAAATATTACGACGTGCTCGTTCTTTTCGTACGCTTAGGGACTATTGGATTTATCGAAGATCGCCGCTTCGACATTCTTCGGCGATCGTGCGGAGTGAGTCCCTTGGAAAGGGATATTGCGCGCGTCGCGAACTTTTCCTGCGATCGCTGAAGATGCCGAGAAAGGAAGCACGGAATTTCTTTTACTCACGTCCATCGACACCGAGGGATTGGCCATGCGCTCTTTCTCCCTGCGAAGTTCGCTCTCGATGCACTGCCTGATCGCAAGCTTGCACGCACGCTGACAGATCTCCGTCACGTCGGCACCCGAGAAACCGTGTGTCACCTTCGCGATGTAAACCAAATCTACGTCCTGGAAATATAGATTTAAAAATGTTATTTACGATCTCTCAAGTCCATATTCGTGACTTCGTAATTTCCGGTTCCTCGAGCCGTGCGCGGCTGAGGAGTCACATATTTAAGGCGGGATATACATTTACAACGATAAAAAAATCGATATCGTTTTTATTTCTTTAAACGATAGAACTATATATGTAGAATATTTTCCCAAAGTTTCAAAGCGAAATTCGAAAAACTTCAAACGTTACAGCCCGTCAACGCTGTGCCTCGCCGCTCGGATTCGGAGCGGGGGTGATCTTCAAACGCGTTTTTCTCAAAACTGCATTATCGAAATTGGCGTGGAGGATTAGTGAAAAACTATTAAGCCGATTGAGTTGAAACTTGGTAGAAATATTGATAATATTGGTATCTTCTACTTGACGAAAATTGTTTTTGAAAAATTGAAAAAAAAAACGACTTTTTTAATCCACATTTTACAGAAATATTACGTGAAATGTTGATTTTTTTGTAAATGCATGCCATTTCCTCAAATTTGCATTTCTTAATTTTAATTACCGTCACTTTTTTGCAAATCAAAGTCTATGGGAAGCTAGAATGCACGCCGATTCGCAACTTCCGCGGCGACCTTGCTGTAACATTCTGCGACAACTCCGCCATTTTGATGATGAATTAATTTAAAAAAATTGTTAAGTATGCTTAAATATACTATTAAAGTATACCTAAAGTTTGATAATTGTAGAATAATTATTTCTTTGTTTAAAAAAATTCCTCAATATTGCTTATTTTCTTCCTGTCTAAATGTATATCCCGCCTTAAGGGATTATCGCAGTGTAACATTTTTTTAAATTAATTTCTTTGCATTATCCGATAGTAGAGACGGTTATAAACATGCTGTTCAGTTATTGGGACAAAATTCGAATAATTTCGGTCGCTACAGCCATTCTCAGAGAAAGTGACTCGAGCAGTGGCGTGCGCACTCGAAACTTTAACCGCATTTTTCGCGAAATGTCGTTAAAAAACTGTGTACACTCTCGAAGGAAGAGTTTTCAAGCTATCCGTCTCAAATTTTGACACAATATTCTTCACGCCATTCTTTATCTTGCTATGGAAGCTTTTATTTTTAAATCTTCATATTTTTTTTAACGAAAAACCGTCGAAAAAATACGCTAAATTCGATATTTTTTTTCAAACCACCGTCATCTTGTCAATTTTGATTTAAAAAAAACCTCCATAGCAAGATAGAGACTTTCATACCGACTAATAATCTTTTTACAAATTTCGTTTCAGATAATATTTACGGCCACAACCGTGTACACCGTGAGGACTCCTTTTCTTTCTAAGACATTTGCAACCGTTATAAAAAAGGTAAAAAAAATTAAAATAAACGTTCAAAAATGTATTTTCTGTTTTTCGCGACTGCTTTGATTTGACACAAAAAAAAAATCAAACTGCTTAGCGTCTTTTAACCATCGGTAAAAAATCGCGAAAATCAGTTATTTTTCGACCCGTTGCACTGTTCACCCGTTGACGTCATAAAATAAATAAAAAACATTAGGGGGTCAAAGTCGTTTAAGGTCATTCAAGGTCAGTATCGATGATACAAATCTAAATATCTCGGATCACTACCAAATATTTGGTAGTGATCCGAGATATTTAGATTTTTACTTAATTTCAATCGGTGACCTTGATTGACCTTGAAACGACTTTGACTCCCTAATATTTTTTATGTGGCTTGAGGTGCTCCGGAAGATGGTTGAAAAAAATGTACCATTACATTTTAAAAAGTGAAGGTGACCTTCACTGTTCGTCAGCGCCTCCGCCGAAATAAAAAAAAAGTTGGTCGCATTTGATGGCCCCTTTCACACCGTACAACTTTTGTCTGGAACATTTTTTTGTGACGTCGGTAATTACCGAGTTCTTTCGGGTGGCAGAGATAAAAGGGACACCCTGTATATTAATATTTTCAATATAGCAAACGTAATTGTTCTCATGCATCATTGGACCTGCGCCCCGGGCCACCCATGCCCTTTGTCCTAAACTGACCTTAGCTACGGGTGACTTTCGCAAATTCGCCTTGAAGATCGCTTCCCGCGATTTCTCATCCGGCAACGGGATGTAGATCAGCTGATCGAGACGGCCCGGTCGTAGAATAGCTGGATCGATGATGTCCGGGCGATTCGTAGCTCCGATTATGAATACGTTTTTCTTCGCGCCCATACCGTCCATCTCCGTGAGTATTTGATTTATGACGCGGTCGGCCGAACCACCGCCGTCGCCCACGGAACCACCGCGCGATTTTGCGATCGAATCCAACTCGTCGAAGAACAGTACGCAAGGAGCCGCCGATCTTGCCTGAAAGATATTTCAATCGTTTACCATCCGTCCCTGCATGCTCGACAATTCGATACCGATTGTTTACATCACGATGGAGCGTTGCGTAATAATAACCTTGTCGAAGACGTCGCGAACGTTAGCCTCGGATTCGCCGAACCACATGGTCAAGAGCTCGGGACCTTTGACGGAGATGAAATTCGCCTGGCACTCGTTTGCGATAGCTTTGGCTAATAGCGTCTTACCGCAACCGGGTGGGCCGTAGAAGAGAACTCCTCTAGACGGTTGCATGCCAAACTTCAAGAACTTGTCCGGGTGCTCCACCGGGTACTGGACAAACATTGGAAATATTGCATTTGAACTACGGAATCACGGATTCAATCGGTATACTCTCGATTCGTTGCAATTTTACGATCGAATATCATTGTGCTGAAGTTTGCATCGTTGGAACGCAACCTAAATTCTTCCTGATATCTTCACATTTCTATTATCATTAAAAATCCTTGTTTTGCAGGTTTTGGTTATCATTTTTACTAAGGATCTTCAAAGATGCTTCAGTGATTTTCGTAGCTCGAATGTGCCAAAAATACGGCAATACGATTTTTTTTTAAATTGTGGTGCGTTGCAACGATGCAAACTTCAATACCATAAAATATCTGTTCACGTTTCTGGCGGAAACTGGATGCACTTTTCGCGGTTTTTTCGACCCGCCGCGATAACAAAAATGTATAAATCGTCCGAATTTTCTGTTTAATTTTATGTTGATCGAACTTTTCTTTAGATATTTCATCGCGAGCCTTGTAGTTCTCGAGTTGCACATTCTCAAAACCGCTGTAAAAAGGTGAGAAAACCTTGCGGTGAAAAAAATAACGGACAAAACACTTTTAGCTCCGAAATTGGAGTCTAATTTCAACCCTCTCGAATGTCTGTATTGAGAAATTTCTTTTGCTAGTTTTCACAAAGCACACTCGACTTTACGAAAGTCGGAAAATCGCAAAAACAAGCGCATGCATGGTCACCTAGTGAGTAAAAAAAGTGTTACGGGACGAGCATAAAGCGTAATTGAGTTTGTTTTCTTTACCTTTCAAATAGTACCTAAAATATCTTTTCGCTATTTTTTGTCGAGAATTGTACCTTTTTTTCTTGATTTAAAATTTGTAAAATGCACAAAAACTTTCCGACCGTAGTGTACGTGTAATAGTCATCAAATTTTCGAATCTTTCGGCTTTGTATTAGAGGGCTACATATACCTTAGGTGGGTCGAAAAATTGCATCTTCGGAGAATATTTTTATTCGATAGTATCACCTTGTAGTCCCTGAAAATTTCATTGAAATATTCCCAAAATCGAATGAGCTACAGCTTCCAACAATCGGCCGGGCCAGCGGTAGCAGCACCGCACTTCAAACTTCAAACGCGTTTTTCTCGAAACACTGTTTTCAAAGTCCGTGGACATGATATCTTGTGAACCACTTGTATTGTTTCCAAATTTACAGCAAATACGATGAGAAACATTTAAAGGTCGTTGACGATCTTATTTTTTTCGAATCGATCTTCATTTTTGAAGTTACGTAAAAATGACGAGTTTTTTTCATGCATTTTGTATGCTAGGAATTCAATTCGTCGCCGCGTTAAAAAAAATGATTTAAAAAATCGACGATCGTCAACGACTCGTATTTATTGTTAACTTGGATAGCCCTTTGGTCTTTAGATTTCAGATGGACCGTTCAAGGTGGAGAGTGTCCACCGCCAAACGTGGCGAAAAAAATTTCATCATCTGCCGGCGGCCATGTTTGGATTTGTTTTTCTATACTTTTTGGTGATTTTTTAAAATGCTCTCGATATAAGTAACTTTGTGTTTAAAAAAAACGCGTTTCTTTTTCACCGACCGTTTCCCAGACAAAAAATCGGAGTTCGGCCATTTTTTTTCGGGCCTTTAGGTAGATGTAACCCCTTAAAGAATTTTGCATTGTGAAACGGTAAAACCGAAGGAATTAGTCGATCAACGTTACCTGAACCAACTCCTGTAGTTCTTTCTTTACGTTCTGAAGACCTCCGACGTCGTCCCAGGTGACGGTAGGCACTTCGACGATCGTTTCGCGCAGGGCACTCGGGCTGCTCTTGCCCATGGCGTACTACAATTCAATTGGCCGAGATTATCATCAAAGAGTAATAAAAACCGACAGCATCGAACACAAATAGAAAAAGAGCTACGGTAGGTACCTTGAAATTTTCCATCGTGACGGCAAGCGAGGCCAAGACCTCGGCGTCGATCTGATCGTCCTCCAAATCGATGAGATCCATTTTTTCACGAATTTGCTGTAGGGCAGCCTCGGAACAGAGTGAAGCCAAATCGGCACCAACGTGGCCGTGACTCTCGGCAGCGATCTGTGGCCGAAAAAAATATTATATTCTTTCAGCAAAAACGAAAAAAAAACAGTGCGAGTTTTTTTTAACAAGCTATAAAAAGCTAAGTCCTACCGCTTCGAGCTCAACGTCGTCGGCGAGCTTCATATTTTTCGTGTGAATGCGCAAAATTTCCAAGCGACCGGTCGCGTCTGGAATGCCGATATCTATCTCACGATCGAAACGGCCGAAGCGACGAAGCGCACCGTCGATGCTGTTGGGACGATTGGTCGCCGCCATCACGATCACGTGGGAGCTCTGCTTCATACCGTCCATGAGGGTCAAAAGCTGCGATACTATGCGCCTCTCGACTTCACCGTGAGTCTGCAGACGCGAGGGAAGAAAGTTCACGTTAAAAATGCATCGGAGATGCCATGATAGGTGGACCGAACCGTGCATTTCTAATGCAAGGTGTTTTTTTTTTCATTTATTGTTTCTTTTTTATTCGTTAAGGGGTTAGGCTACTGTGAAAATGACGAACGCTCGATCGTTGCTTGGGCCAACTCAAATTAAAGAGGAAGGTCCAACATATGGTGCAGGAATCGCAGATTCAAGGTAAACTCACGATTATAACCAAAGCTGGGCAGAAAAACGTTGATCCGTTAATCTTTAATTAACTTCATAAATATTATATTTAAAAAAAACCTTTTCAACAAAATTTGGAAGCACTTTTACCAATTTAACAGCATTTTTATTAATAAATATTATATTTAAACAAGAACAGCAAAGAAATCCTCAACAAAGGCTTTCCTAATAAACATTGAGGAAATCCGAGTGAAGAATCGGTTTCCGCAACTTGAGATACCCCAAAATGAAAAAAAAAATGTCAAAATAGCTGCAATCGTTCGGGAGATATCGCAATGAAAGATTTACAAGTTGCGCTGAGCGCGCTTCTATTACTTTATATACTCCTTCGCCGCTTTTGCTGCTCTGCCCCCACCACTCGACCACTTTCGAGCGCTCGGCTGTTTTTACCCATGTTCGCACGCGCTTTCAACTAACTTTTCGGCATTTTATCGAAAAATCGAAGATTGACGATTGGTAGCGCAAGTCTTCTACTTTCAAAATCACTTTAAAAAAATTAAATTGGACGATCTCCAGAGATCGAGCGATTTTACAATTTAGGGCCGAAAAAACTTATTTTTGCAATTACGCGGAAACTAATTATCCGACAGCGCCCAGGTTTCGCACACTGAAAGTACACATTAATATCCAATATCACACAAAGGCCGTACGCTGTAACTTTAAAAATGGCGGAGTTATTAATTTTTCGAAAAACGCTTTTTTCTCGTAAGAAAAAACACTCTCTTAATAATTATCGGATCGGGTCGTTCCACCGCTCATTCTCTTTGTCTTTTCATTTTCTATATTTCGTCTTTCGGGTCCATTTCGATAGCTGTAATACTTTTCCTTTTATACGAAAAAAACACGATTTTTTCCACTAAATTGTTTATAAAAAAATTAGCAATGGGAAATTGGAGTAAAAAACATATAACTAAGCAACTAGGGGTGATTCCGCGTGAGACCGCACAGTCGGTTATCAGATGGTACTTTTGTCACGAAAAAATCTAATTTTCTTGGCCTAATAGCGTGCGTGTAAGCAGGAACCCTATACTGCATTCAACAAGAGAACGATCCACTTCCGAACCCTCCTCTCTACTTAGTTTTTTATTTACCTTCCTTACCTAGCCTACCCTATTATACTCTATATCTACCTCCTGTAGTGCTATGTACCCATGCTGTTATAAAAAGTATTTATGTATTAATCTGACTTCGAAATCCTCATTTGACTGGTTAATTTTAAAAATAAGTGTTAGGTAAAACACAATAATAAGGATTACCTACAATTCCATGTAAATTGTTAATTTCAACGGATAACTTTGACTTTCTTTAAAGTTTCAAGAAACTAACGCTTTAACGATTAACCAAGTTAACTTTTTGAGTAGCGTAATAACGATTAACGATGTTAATTTTTACAAGTACACCGTTGAGCCCCTCACGTTCAAAGGTCCTTCACGAGATTGTTAACTTATAACTCCTTTAACTAAACTAATTTATACCTCCTAAACTCCTCCTCCTAAACTCATTTATGACTCCTTTAACTGTGAATATTTTTTATGCAATTTGGTTCACAACTTTGTTAATATACATGCAAGTCCAAATGTCAAAACGATATTTCAATCAAAATGTCAAAACGATTTTTCAATCATCTTACTTATTCCTTCAAAATTAATTTTATTCAACAACCCTGATTTTCTCGTCGTCACAGTAGCCTAACCCCCTAATATTTAACTTTGTTATAAAAAAAACAAAACTTTACAGTAATGTTTCCTCGATCGCAACATTCGCCTCTTTCTCCGACTCGACGTTCCCTACGAGAGTTGACTTTGTTTGGGTTTTGAACGCACCTTTTCTCTTTTCGGTGCAATGGCATCGAGCTCGTCGATGAAAATGATAGCCGGTGAATTCTTCTCGGCCTCTTCGAAAGCTTTGCGCAAATTACTCTCGGATTCGCCGGCAAGCTTGCTCATAATTTCCGGACCTGAATCGGGAGCAGTACAAATTTAATCGGAAAACAAAACGAGTGCAACAGCATTGATGGGCGAAGAAAAGAAAATCATTCTAGCGAGACACAGCGTTATTACGCATTGACTCTTTTGCAAAAATTCCAGGTTTTGCAAATTACCCAGATTAGGGTCAAATAAAGAACACTTTATTTCCATCGAATATATTCTTTTTTTTTAAGTTAAAGACCGCAAGTTAAGTCTCGTCTCAACCATACTAGTATTTGTAAACGTTACAAACTATACGGGAAAAATTATATGTGTAAAAATAGCATTGAATCATTTTTGTGGAAATAAATATAACATTTTTAATCGCCTTGAAAAGACTAAGGAAATTCTCAATTCGATCCTTCTATTGAAAAATTATGTTGAACTGGATAACATAATTTTTTTTAAGCTCAAATATATGGAAATGTTAAAAATTGATATAAAATATTTAAAAAACTAAAGTTCGAAAAATATTTTAAAAATTATAAAGTAAAAAAAAATACATTAAAAGCAAATACAGAACCTGTTCTTTATTATAAACAGAATTTTTTATACCGGTGCTAATAAATAAAAAATAAATATAAACACTTATCTATAATAATAATGATGTGGTTGTGTATCGACAGATCGAATGCAAATATATAGAGCTTTGCAGTAAATTAGTTTTCAGCTTTTTAAATTTTCAATGTTTGTCACTGACATAACTTATTTTGGTATATAATGAAGAATAATCTAAATATTAAAAATATACGAAGATATTTATTTTTATACTGTTCAGTTTTGTCGTCAAGTCGGTTTCATTTTTCGTAATTTTTGTAAAAAGTAAATTCTGAGAAAATTCTAGTGAATTTCCAAAGTTCCCTGACTTTTCCATATGCGTAACAACGCCGAAGAAAGCTTCCGTACCGTTTATGAGGAAGAAGAAAGCTCCAGTTTCGTTGGCAACCGCACGAGCTATCAGCGTCTTTCCGGTGCCCGGAGGACCGTACAAGAGAATACCGCGCGGTGGTTTCACTCCGATAGCTTTGAACAAAGACGGATGTCGCAGTGGCAATTCTACCATTTCCTTGATCTGCGCCAGCTGCTTGCGAACACCTCCGATGTCGTCGTAGCCCACCGCGTTCAGTGCCTCCTCCTCTTCCTGCGAACAGTCGTCGTTGTATTCAGAAATAGGCAAAGGTTTTGAATGTTATATCGTTTTGCATAGCGGGCGCGAACGTACCTCTCGTTTGATGGGATCTCCTTCGCAATGGATCACAGTGTCGGGAGCGACGATGCAATAAGGTCCCGGATCGGTCTCCACTACTTTGAACTCGACTGCTCGCATACCACCGCGAACGATGAAGTTGTCGTCCTTGTGGATCGGACGATAGGCCTCCAGGAAGTACGGTTTTAGATATACCTCGAAAATATTTCTAACGGAGAAAAAGTAAATATCGAAAAATTCTATTATCGTTTTCGAGTATGAACGAGAAACTTTATATATTCTTGGCAATCTTAAGGTAGTCCTATCGCTTTACACTAGTCATACCATTGATCATACTTGACACTTGTACAATTTATATTTTTAGCATATGCAAAAAAAATGATTTGTAATAACTCAATTTTCCATGTGTAAACTGTTTAATGAATGTTCACATTTAATTAGAAAAATGAAAAAATAGTTATTCCAACGATTCGCGCAGGATTTCTAGGTTTGATATTTGGCAATATTGGTTCTATCTCCGTCTCTTTTTACTCAACCAGGCGAGTTCAACCTCCATGCTTTTCAACGTCGATCTGTCAAAACAATGTCAGGTGCGGGAAATATAAAGCATTGTATTCGGGCCACGATTGGTAAAAAGCGTGGAGAATTTGTGTCGGCGAAATATGTCGGTTAAAAATGAAATATCTGTGGAAATTCGAATGAGTGAGATGAGGATAGGACTACAGTCAGCTGTTGCCTTGCTGTCACGTCTCTTTATCGTAGCAAGTGGTAATAAATCCAATACCGGAAGTTCTAATTAAACTTGATATTACATAAAAATTAGGTCAATAAGCGTAGCTTTTTCTGAGAGCACTGGATTACTAACAAGTGTCAAGTATGTAAATCTGATTATTTTTAAGAATCTGACGGATTCCCAATATTATATACACTTTTGTAGCGACCGGAAATTGGGTTTTTGTATGTCGTCTCGGAATTCCTTCACAAAAATACGCAATTTTAATATTTCTTTTCTCTGTAATTAGGTCGATAAACGACCCTGAAATTTTACAAAGATGATTATTAACCTATTTAGTGAAGCTGAAACAAAAAAATCATGAAAATCCTATGGATTGAAGCCTGGCGATAGGACTACCTTAAACGGTGTTTGCGTTTAACGACTAGCGGAAATGTTCTTTTGATAGACTTGAGGGTACCTTCCTATAAAAAATTATATCCCAAGTCTTAACTAAATACATTGAATATAATTAAAAATTAAATACAAAATATTAATCTAAAACTTATGACGTTGACGTTTGCATCGTTGAAGTGCAACGTTTTATTTTCATCATTTTTATCATTACCCAAAGCCCTTTGTCAAGGCCGTTGTGCCCAAACTTTCAAGTCGGAATTCCGAATGGTTTAGGTTTTACAGGCAAGCAAACGGTAGCGAAATCAGGAAGATAGAAACTTATAACGCGTTTTCCTTGAAGTTACTTTTTTTTAAACGGTTGACGCAACAACCGCTGCAATTTTCAATTAATTTGAAAACTTCTTTCTCTGTTTTCTTTTCAATCGTAGGCACTATCGTTATAACTGCAATTATCGATTTAGACCCAGATGTTTGTTCTTTTTTAATAAACCTTCGTTTTTTAATCAAATATATGCGCTACAAGAGGCCTTTTTGTGGGACTTTGTATTCTAACTCACGGGACAATTCACCAAATTGATTTCTCGATTCGATTGCAGTACACGCTGATACGCACACTTGTTCACTTTGATCATTTTGGAGTTTTTAGTATACCCATATATTTCGTGCGGCGCCGTAAACACGCCTACTTCTGATAACAAACCGTTACTAATATCCAAAAAAAAATCAATTTCTGTAAAAATATATGTAAATCGACGCAAAAAGGTGTTTTTTCCCAAGATCTGACATACATTTTTTTTAAACCGAAAAATGAACATTCTTCTACCGTTACAATGAGCACATGCCCTGAATCTCAACTTCGTTTGCAGAATGCTCGCAACTGCAAAGCATATTCCAAATTCATACTTCAAACTTTCCTCTAATGAGAATAAATAATTTAAAACAAAAATCATTTTTGTGTAAAAATGTGTGCAAATGGAGCCCAAAAGGTTTTTCGTTTCCAATATCTGACATAAATTTTTTAAATAACCAAAGAGGAGAATGAGTTGTTTAAAAAAACAACATTTTGCATACAAATATATATAAACTGAGCTCAATAGGTTTTTTTTCCAACATCTGGCATATATATTTTTTAAAAACCGAAAACTAAGCATTCTGCAGCTGTTTTAATGAGCGGATACCATCAGGATAATTTCGGATGCTTCAGGTTCGGATCATTCGGATAATTTCAGGATGCTTTAGGTTTGCAGGATACCTGCAACCGCAAACTATACCTTTAATTAATACTTTAAACCTTCCTCATACGAGAATTGAGCATTAGAAAAAAAAAATTTTGTGTAAAATTACAGTAAAACTTCGCTATACGTTTTGCAGTTATACGTTTTTACCATTCATACGTCAAATTTCTCTACCCCTGGCAGATTCCGTTCATAAAGATGATAATAAAGTTTAATTTCTACGTTTTTCATGCTTATACGTTATTAATTTCATTTCACAGCGTCGGTTTCGAGGTTCGTTTTTCTCAGTCATACGTTAAGGGGAGATATACACCTAGATGGTCGAGGTCGAGAATTTAGAAGCTATGAACATTCCGTCGACTGTAGAAGACTTACACTATGGGCCTGGTATCGATGATTCCATGTGAGTTGACAAATTTCATGATTTATTCATTCCCAAATTTTCAAACGCGTTTTTCTCAAAACCACGTTTTTCAAATCGGTACCCAAAATTTCTCGAAAACCAATGAACCGATTGCCATGAGGTTTTTTGTGGTTATTCTATACACCATTATCTAGTACTTGTCATAGGATTTTTTTTCCGTTACTTAGTTTTTCTTTTATAGGCAAAATAATAACTAATGTTTGGCCCAAAAATCACTATTTATGTTCAAACGTCCGCCATTTTGTCGTGAATCGATGTTTTCAAAATCGGCTATGACAAGTACTAGATTATAGTATCTATCTTAATAATCTTTTTGGTTTTTTTCCTTCAGATGATTTTTGAAGAAACGCTAGTGGGTACCGTATGCGCAGATTTTTTAGGACGCTCCAAGGATCATACAATATTCTTGTATATTTCTGATATTTTTAAATAAAGAAAATTAAACGTATTTTTGAAAGTATATACTTTTAGATAATTAGAACCCCAATTCGAAATTTTAAATAGTTTTCCTCGCAAAAAATGCACAAAAATGACCTCTTTTTCCGGCTCCTAGCTGCATATCTCCCCTTAAGCACACGTGATATTCACTAGCCGGAGAAAATTTCATGTGACTGCGTTGTGATGTTTTGTTTGATGTTTCGATGTTTTGATGCTTCCTCGACTATGTATGCATGTACTGCGATTACACGTCTCTTATCAATACGAGCCTGTCTGTTATTTACTAGTCTAAAACGTCGAAGTTTAGTGTTGCAAACTTGCATTAAATAAAAGTTCAAAACGGAAATTCGAAAACTTGAGTTGGCACATTACTCAATTATTACCGACAAATTTTCAATTGGACAACCAAACATAAACATAATACAGGTACTGCTATTGAAAAACATTGGGAATTATGCACCAATCGTCATTTTCAAATGTTAAGGGGCTATACCAGCGGACACTTTCGAAAAATCGATTTTGTTTGCCTTTTTCGACAGTTTATACTTTTAAGAATATCATTATCATTTATATCATTTTATCCTGCAAAAATCGATAGTTAAATCTTTAAACGCGTTTCTCTCAAAATCAGATTTTTCAAATTTGCTGACATTGTAACTCAAAGAGCAATTATCCGATTGACTTGAAATTTGAACTGAGTACTCTTGAATATATTTACTCTACAATGACGTAGGATATTTTTGATTGGATGAAAATTGACGATTTGGCATTGAAAAAAACGACCATTTTATAGGCAAGAAAACAAACTTTTTTCCATAACTACGCCATTTTGTTAGATATTGATATTTTTCGAAAATCCTACGTCATTGTACAGGAAATACCTTCCAGTTTAACGACATTTTTTCCTTTTTCGGTTTCAGCTACTCAATCGGCTGGAATCATGTCAGCAGTGGAGGAACTTTTTTTTTGGCGCCTCCGAAGGCAGCGCATACGTCGCTTGGATCTCAATATTTTTCTATGAAAAAATTATGTAATATAGGTCAAATATAGCCAAATATATTCTTAATATTCCGAAACATTTCATTTACTACAATTCTTCCAAAAAATTCCAGAAAATCACCCGAATTTTCAGCGTTCACACTGGTATATCCCCTTAAAGAGTTTCAGATACATCCTGTATTTCGCTTCTACGTTATTCTCAAAACGTAAAACTGAAGTTTCACTGTATATGTGAACGAAGCCGAAAAGGTTTCTACTCGATTCACTCATCGCGCCAAATATCTGGCACAATTTTCCAAACGAACCAAAAAATGAACGTTCTCCAGCTGTTTCAACGAGCGGGTACTGTCAGCTTCTTTTGCAGAATGCTTACAATCCCAAAGCATACCTCGAATTCATACTTCGAACTCCCCGCTAACAAGAAATGAAGAAAAAAAGAGACAAAAGTTGTTTACCCAGTGAGACCTTCCACGGTATCATCCATGGGTAGCACGTGAATGCGTTTTCCGTACTTGACGTCGGGACAAGCCTGAACAGATACGACGTCGCTGAGGCGAACGCGAAGATTGTTTCTCACGACTCGGTTCATACGGATCTTCTCGTTGGGGCAAGTTTCGTCGGAGAGAACGATGCAGACCGTCTCCTTGCGTCGTTTGCCCTTGAGCAGTACGGTGTCGCCGCGGAACAGCTGCAACTCGTCCATTTTGGCTTGGGAGAGCGCCACGACGGAGTTGTCATCGTTGATGGCCTCGTCGACCAGCAGCCTGTTTGGCCTGTCCTTCTTGCGTAAAATCGCAGTTGCTAGATCCTCGCTGTAAAGAGGACCAAAGGACGAATATAAAACGCGCTATTCTCAAGTAGCTTTGGAAAATGGTGTAAATGGTTGGATAGAAGTCTTCATTGAGCTCTGGAAGGAAAGGAACCGGACTGTGGAGGCAGACAATAAATCTCCCTACCATTCAATCCGAACAATGCATTGAATCATCGTTAAAATTTGTTTAATGTAATAATTTGCTCTTCCACCGCCGTTGCACAAGGGCACAGGGAAACTGCGGAAAACCCATACCGTTACACAAGGGCCCAGGGAAACTGCTGAAAACCTGCATTGATACAGGCCACATTTTCACATAGTTTCAGGCACTGTTGGAAATTCGTTAAAATCGTTTTGTAGTGCTTGGCTGAGCGGTCACCCATCCAAGTACCGGTCAATTGACTACCACAGTCGGTAATTTCTTTTTTCCTTAGTTCAAGTCAACAAATGCGTAAGAATGCAGCAGCTAGGATTTTATTTTTTCCGCGTTTGAAAAGCGCCGACTGAAACAATTTGGTTTGTGTTGAGCCTTTTCGATGTTTGACGGTGAAAAAAAAAAGAAAGCTGCGCGTACAAATGTGAAGAAGTTTCGTCGAAATTCAATTGCGTCGACATTGTACATGACGTGGCTATTTCGGGGCGTATATGTATTCGCTTTGTAAATCGGATTTTCGAGGACGGTGAAATTTCGTCAAAGGCGATGTAACGTCAAGCGCAAGTCTCGGCGTTGATACGCTCGTATGCGAGAAAATGAAAATAACGCGTAGCCCTAACTTTTCGATCGCGATCGTTAATCTATATCGACGATAATCAAGATTTTTCGATCGTCAACGAAAGTTCATTGTCATTTTCGACATTCGTGTGGAGAATTCTTGTTTTTTTTTTTAATGCTGTGGAAAACACAAAGCCGCTGGGGTCGACATGATGACAACGTAAAATTGAGGGGGCTCTGCCGTAGCGTTCCGCGGTGGCTGCGGCTGTCGGTAGGGCAAAAAAAGCTTTCGACCGCGATGAAAAACGGCACAGACGATTGTCGAACAGATCGCGAGCTACGAAATCGCCGTAACGCGTTGATGTAATTTTAAAGAGGAAAAAAGATGCTCACCTCTTTCCATCGCCCATCTTGCGTTTGGCGAGTTATGAAGATTCACGCTAGTTCACGCGAGAGAATAATACGATTCCAACGACTCGGACGACTCTTCCGCACAAGTTCACACACACGACAGAGAAGCTCACAGTCGCGGAATCGCAGCACTGGAAACGCCGTGAACGTAGCCGTTATCCCGTTATAACTGTCATGGCCGCCGCGGCCCAACGATCAGCAGGCTCGCCAATCCTAAAAACGCGAACATTTTGTGAGTCGGCGGATTTTTTTGCAATTTTTATCGCTCGACTTGCGTGTACGAGGGAAAAGGCCCCGGCCATCGCGGGATCTTTGAACACTCACGGACTTGGCTATTTTTTTTCGATAGGATCGTCAAGTTTCAATGGAACGTGTTAATTTTGGTTGACTGACGCGTCACGGCAACGCCATGCGTTGTAATGATCTGAAATTGCAGACCAAAGGTGAGCGTCAATTCAAACGAATTTCAAATATTTACCGCGTTGAGCTAGGTCGAAAACCGGGATGATGGGGATTTTGATTTTTGAACGAAAATATCGATTTTGTTGGCAATTTGCCATTGGTGCTTCGATGTGTATAGAAACAAGAGAACAATTGGTTTGAGGATTTTTATCGGTATAAAATGGCGGCAAACTTGCTGCTTGTGCGAAGACATTCTTTTTGCTGGAGGCCTCCGAGCAATTTTTCGTATTTTTGGTATTAAGGCCTTAGGCCACATGAACGGGTATTAAATCATGTGCGAATTTAACATTTTTTTTCGCATAAAAAAATGATTCACTCATAAAATTAATTACACATCTATTTGGTATGAATATCAAGCTGTTAGAAAATATTTTTTTTTTTCGATTTCCAAAATGGCCGACTACGCGAATCTTCTCGAAACAGCTTTCTTCCAATTGGCGTGACCAATAACTTCAACAATTTTCACTCGATTTACTTCAAATTTAAAAGTTATGTTCCTAATTGCATTTCGCAGAGAAGTACGTACGGAATTTCTGATTAATCCAAAAATTTTCATTTTATGAGCAGTTTATGAGCAGTTATAACGAAATTTTCCACTGAAAATTCATTTCTTAAGTTCAAATACCTACAACTTTTGAATAAAACAATATTTTTTAAATTCCATACGTACTTCTATAGGTATTCTAATGTAAATTGACGAGAATTTTTGTATTTTGTTCTAGGTAAAAAATTGTGAATGCTAAATGTCACGCCGCGGAGCGCCTAAAAAAAGACAACAAAAGAAAATATTAGTAGTCGGCCTTTTTGTACATCGAAAAAAAATATACATATTTTCTAACAGCTTGATATTCATACTAAATCAGGGATTCTTAACGTGTGGTCCATGGACCCCCAGGGGGTCCACAGCATTATTACAATGCTGTGGACATTATTATTACAATGATTGCCAGGGTATTGGGACCTTTAACGATGTTGGGTATTTTTTTCCTACATGATAAGTAACCAACGATTGCATACAAAAATCCAAAATAAAAATGAAAAATATAGAAACCGAAAAAAAATGAAAATACAAAAACCCAAAATAAACTTGAAAAATAAAGAAATCCAAAAAAAAATTTTTACATCCAAAAGAAATTGGAAAAATACAAAAACAAAAAAAAATTGAAAAATACAAAAACCCCCAAAAAATTGGAAAAAATTAAACATGGAGTCAGATATCCGCTACGTCCCCGTTCGTTGACCTCGGGTGCGGCGGAAAGCGGACATTCCTATCGTAATTCAACGAATTGTAATTCGACGAATTTCCGGTAGACGATTATTCCGACAATTTCGGTTTTCCGGTAAACTTTCTGCGTCAGTTTACAATTTCTGCCGAAATCGCACTTTGATTTGAAATTTCAATTGAAATAATACATTTTTTCAAAACATTGTTTCGAAAGGGGTCCACAGCCCATGTAGAGGTTGCCATGAGTTGCCCAATGTTACGATCAGGCCAATATTGGGACCATCGTGTAAGCCAACAAAAGCGAAATAATATTGGCCCATTACTGTTCCGCTCCAAACTGAAAACTGCCACAATATCGGCCCATTACTAAAGATTATCCTGGCCCATCTTTCAAAACTAATAAACAGCAGTGATAGTTAAACTAAATTTGCCAATCCTAAAGCTGGCAATCCTAAAATACTGGCTATTACATTGGCTCATTATTGTCTCGTTCTAAATTGAAAACCGACACAATATCGGCCCATAGTTAAAAGCTATCATGGCCCATCTTCTAAATTCATTAAAAAGTCATGATAGATAAACAATATGTGCCAATTTTTAAACTGGTGATGCTGAAGTACTACCAATTACATTGGCCCATTATTGTTCTGTTATAAATTGAGAACTGGCACAATATCAGCCCATTACTAAAACCTATCCGGGCCCATCTGTTAAAACCAATAATTAATCTAATCCCTTTATTGGCTAAGTGGGTCAGACCATACCTGCTTTTATTCTATTTAAGCCTTGGGTTATTCATTATCTGTATATTGTGCCAGAATAGGCAAATAACTGGCACGTCATATATTAATCGTCTATATTTTGTAGTTCAGTTTTTGCAATCAAGTCTTGGCCTATTATTGGCATTTGTAAATAACCAACATAAGTAAGTAAGATATGCCAATTTTGAAACCTGTCATATACGCAAATCACAATTTATTTCAAGGTTATTCCATGAAATATGTATCCATAAGGACCAATCTCGGGCCAATCTTGGCCCGATATAGGTTGAATATTTATCACGCACTCAAACAAACCTAAACAAACTCACGGCCCAATATTCTAGATAGACTAACTTCTAGATAGACCAACTCTGAAGGCCCATCATAGAGCCAGTGGTCAATTTCTACATAGGCCCTTTAAGAGGGCCTAGATAGGGCCAAGTGCAATCACCAACATTGCCGCTACAATGAATTAAATCATTGGCCCAATAATTGTTGGCTCTGTTGGCCGATATCGGGCCGTTCTTATCATTTCTACGAAGGCACCTCATTGGTAAATACTCACGGCCCAATATTCTCGAAAAGCTAACTGTGAAGGCCCTTCCCAGGCCCAACGGTCAATCTCTACATGGGAGGAAATGCGAGATGGTCCATAGAGCTTAAAAGGTTAAGAACCCCTGTACTAAATAGATGTGTAATTTATTTTATGAGTGAACCATTTTTTCATAAGAAAAGAATTCTTAAATTCGCACATGATTTTATACCCGTTACTGTGGCCTAAGGTCTAAGGCTAGAGAAAAATACCGAAACGTTACTCAATGCAGATGTAAAGTAGGAAAGTGCTAATAATTTTTGAAAAATATTGATTTGTGAAGAAATTAAACACACTTGAATTGTTTTAAGAATAGTTTTATAAAAATGTCAAATGCAAAAAGATTTTAAAATATTTCGCAATAATCTTTGATACTTCTCCAGTTTCTGGTATCTACAGTGAGAGACGTTCTCATATTTTGCTCCAGTTGCAATTCTAAACATTTTACTGCGACGGATTTCAGCGAAGAAGAGAGCTTCGGATATACCGCCGCCATTTTGTATCGAAGAAATAAACATGAAATGGTTCGTTCTCTTACCGTGCATATTTTGAGGAAAAATTGTAACTTTCCAACTTAGTTCAGTCATATTTAAGGGGGGAGATTCGTTTATAACGTAAAGAAGGGCTTATGGCTAAAAATTAACTCCACGAGGAAGCTGAGGGTCTTGAAACTTTAAACGCATTTTCCTGAAAACGACATTTTCGTAAACCTCATACGAGAAAACTCGAAAACTTTCTGACCGATCATTTTGAAATTTTGCACCCTCTTATATAACATAATTACCATCTACGTGAAACTAAAGTTCTTGGAATATTATTATTTTTAACCACTTCTTCACTTACAAATATAATAGTAAAAATTTCATGACAAGAAGAACATTTTTTCAAACACGTACTACTTTTTCGAATTTTCACTTTTCATTTGATTTTTTAGGTTCAGATAGAGCGCGTGGGTCTTAAAAATCCAAAACTTCTTGGCTCTGATGTTTCAGATCAATGCACCAGACGCTAGGTTCGACGCCGTAGAACCACTCACGCGGCAACCGTCTCTGAAGCAAGTGTCGTACAGCTGCAATTTTTTTTAATATTGAAAAAAAGATGTAATAATATGCACATAAAATTATAATTATGTGGAATAAATAGTTTCGACACAAAGTCTTGAAAATTCGCTCATTTTCGGGTGGCTAAAGGGATCTCCTCCATTAAAAATCAACTTCAAGGTAAAGCTGTGCCACGTGTGGGAGGCAAGCGGCGATTTTTGAGAAATTCTCAAGCATGAATAATCTTGAGAGCAAACACAAATCATCGATTTCTGTGTCAGAGTCAATTCTTCAGAGCCTCATGCTTGGTTTTTGCCGAAAAACTTAGCCATCTTCGAAAAAACTATCGGTTATTTATAAGGTTTCTCAACCTTATACTTACACCTAAACTTTTTCCGTTACCTCTCAAGAACTTTTCCTCATTACGGTTATATGACCGGATCTGCTCCAGTAATGTGACAGCGCCGCGGTCATTTACGGTCACTTTCATTGCGCGTAAGGTATTCTGCGGCGATAGGGCGGGGAGCGAGGACCCAATAAACGTCTCCGTCGACGGTGTGTTGACCCGTCGATGTATTTGATAAATATACGCAACGTTTGTGTTCGACAATTGTCAAATTGAACTGCAATGGCCGGGATCAAAGGTTACACACGATATTCTTCTTGCCCTTGAATATGTCGCTCCACACACTCTCGCCTCCCACCGACCTTCCTATCATTATCCGTAATCTATCGTGTCTAAGTGCCGTGAAGGAATTACAAGAGACAAAAAAAAACACTGACGCATAGATCAAAACATAACCTCAAAAGTGTTATCGTTTCGCCTTTTGCTCCACTCCCCGATTTTTGCGCTCTAATTTTTCTCATA
Organism: Ophion ellenae; assembly: GCA_963210295.1. Lineage (NCBI taxonomy): Eukaryota > Metazoa > Arthropoda > Insecta > Hymenoptera > Ichneumonidae > Ophion > Ophion ellenae. The sequence goes on along the minus strand of OY723386.1, from coordinate 41,989,497 downwards.
ATTCATTCTCGTAACTCAATTAACGTGGCGATCCATAACACAAAACGCAAACCGAGTACGGACTCGTTCATTTTTTCGTTGCGTCAAATCGCCTTGTCAGAATTTTCTTCAAGTTGACTGTTTCACCATGAAAAGTATGTATTTCGTAATCTCAAGTTCTTGCGTTCGTCATATATGTGCAAAAAGGAAGAATCAGCGGGTCTTTTTATCGAGAGATTATGCGTCGAAAAAGTGCGGATCGGTGATCTTGTTTCCTGCCTAGTGATGCGTTCATTAAACTGCTTTTTTTCCGATATAACGACAGATCACCTAATCCTTTCCCTCTAGACGTTTTTAAAAAATAACTCTCATCAACTATTTTTTAACATCATGTGATCTCAATCGAACAAACAAAATGTTTTTGGTAAAGTCGCAAGCATATTACCTGAAGCAAGGATCTACGCAAAGCCCAACGTTGTATTCTTACGACGTTGGAGTTTGCATAGTTGGAATGCAACTTTTTTGTTTGTTCATTTTTCAATTCTCCATTGCTGTGTTCATTTAATACCTTTATTTGCAAGTTGGGATTGTTAATCTCTCATAGGAATACGTTAAAACATTAGTGATTTTCACGGTAAAAAAAATTATGTATTTATGTAAGAAAAACAAACTTTGAACGTGGTTTTTTTCTAAACAACATTTTTCGACGGCTTGTTGATAAAATCTTCGAAACTGCTGAACCGATCCTTATGAAATTTTGTCTACATATTCTTTACAACTATAGCTATAGCACATATAAAGGATTTTTTTAAATTTTGATATTTACTTTTTTTTTGCGAAAATTGGTGGAAAAACCTTTTTTTCGAAAAATTTCCGCCATTTCATTATTTTTGCATATATCAAAGAGCGTATGATATGCGCTACAGCCATTAATATACTGAATCTAAAATCGGTTGATTTTTTTGTTTTCGTTTGTTCGGATTTGTTTGGGTTGGCTATAGCGTATATCAAGGAATTTGTAAATTTTGATATTTACGCATTTTTTGCTAAAAACGGTGAATAAAACGTTTTTTTGTTTTTTCGAAAAATGTCCGCCATTTTGTTATTTTTGCATATATCAAAAATCGTGTGATATGCGCTATAGCCATTAACATACTGAATCAAGAACCGTTTAATTTTTCTGTTTTGGATGATCCATCTCCAAGATTTTATCAACAGTGCAGACCTACAATTTTGTTTGGACATTTTTATAACTACCATTTTCGTCTATAAATAGTAACTTAAATAAATAATTTGTTTTTCAAAATGAATGTCGAAAGTGTATTTATTAAGTGTAACAACTTTTATATCAATATCTATAATATAAACCTGTAAAAAAAATTCATGAATACAGCCTTTTTTTTAGCGTCTAAAGTGAAAAGATCGCTTAAACAGATTAATTTTTGTTGCATTCTAATTATGCAAACTTCAACATTGTGCATTCTTGACACTTGTATCTTGTAGCTGCAGTCAAAGGAGAAGTATTTCTCAATAATTCTACAAAGAATTTAGAGCAACAACATTATTTTTTCTGGCCTACTAGAAGCTATTTGACACTCCAGAACTTTCTTTTAATTGCACAAATGCCCGATTATGTTACTTTATGCTAAATGCATATATAAGTTTCCCGAAGCAAAAGGGAGGGGAAGAAGATGGATCAAGTTCACATTTCGATTGCTGTCAGTGTCGATTCGGAATCCCAGAGCTGGAAATGCCATAGTAGTTGAAAAGAAAATGTATTTTTGTTTGAAAGTTTCCACTGTCAAAGTATTCCTTCTATGAACCTGAATATTTAACAGTAACTGATTTTCGTCTACGACAAAGTAAAAATACATACCAGTATACTGATAAAATTTCAAGCCCAGTTACCGAACTTGTAACAAAAATTTACAACTGTAAAAATCTTTTAATTTATTTGGTACTTAACGGAGATGACACGCTGGCCACATGTCTGTCTAACAATTGATACACTAAATAACTCTAGATGCGTGATATAAAAATTCGGAAACAACAACAAAAACAGGGGTTCGCAGAATGTTTCAAGAAAATATTAATGATAAAACTTGGAACAATGTGACTAGCAGAAGAATTTTCGTAGTCGCGACTTTTCAGAGAAAATGTAGAAATGTCTAAATTGACTTAATTTGTGCGAAATTTTTCATTCCAGTTTATCGATGGCTATAATAAATGGTTGTAACTTATTTTTTATTACATGCCACTGTAATTTGCCGATAATTTACTAGGGCCTTGCTTAGGCTCCTCAAAATATGGCCCTCCACGAAAGAAGTACTTAATGTTCTTATAAAAGTTTGTGGACGTTCGGCGAACGTTACAGTTTGTGTCATTAGGGCTCTCATATCGGAGTATCGGAGCCAGAGTTATTATGCATATGGAAAACAGAGAAAACCAGGAAAACTCAGGGAAAACTCAGAGAATTTCGTTCCTCCTGGAATATTCAGGGAAGACTCAGGGAATTTTAGAAATTCTCTGAAATTTTCTTAGAATTTGCTTTTTGCAAGAATTATGGAAAATGAAACCAACGTGACAAAAAAAATGCACAGTATGAAAATAAATTATTTTCTAGTTTTTAATATTTATATTATTCTTCATTATATACAAAAAGAGTTATGTCAGTGCCAAACATTAAAAATTTTAAAAACTGAATACTAATTTACTTTAATGCTCTATACATTTGCATTCGATCTGTCGATACACAACCATATCATTATTATTATAGATAAGTGTTTATATTTATTTTTTATTTATTGTCACCGGCATAAAAATGTCTGTTTATAATAAAGAACAGGTTCTATATTTGCTTTTATTGTATTTTTTTTACTTTACAATGTTTAAATTATTGTTCGAATTTGGGTTAAAAAAAAATGTTGAATTTTTTACATTTCCATATATTCAATTTAAAAAAAATTATGTTATCCAGTTCAACATAATTTTTTAATAGAAGGATCGAATTGAGAATTTCCTTTGTTTTTTCAAGTCGGTTAAAAATGTTATGTTATTTTTCACGAAAACGATTCATTGCTATTTCTACGTATATCATTTTTCCCGTATAGTTTGTAACGTTTGCAAATACTAGTATGGTTGAATCGAGAATTAATTTGTGGTTTTTAACTTTTAAAAAATATATATTTTATGAAAACAATGTGTTCTTTATTTGACCCCTATCTGGGTCATATGCAAAACATGGAATTTTTGCGAAACCTGGCAAAGTCAGGGAATTTCTGAGTCAATAATGCATAACAACCCTGGGAGCTCTCGGCCTTGATGATACAGACTGTAACGGTTGCGAAACTCCTCCAAAGGCAACAGACTTTCGTAAGAAAATGCATTTTTTCCCACCTCTTTCTCTGTCAATTTCATCATTGATCCTCCAGTTGAGATTGAGACGATCAAATTCATTCGACGGATACGAGATTACCGTATAGTCGTCTATTCCCGATGGCTAATATTTTGCTAATTGCCATTCTATTTTGTTTCATGTTATTCTTGGCTGCGCAACGTTGAAAATCATAGCGTAAGTATGCCGGAGCTGTTACGATTATGTGCCGAACTATTGAATTATTCCCATCATTCGCCGATATATACATATTCATATTTGATCCACAGATTAGTCACTCTGGCGTTCGCTGGCTCGATCGGCATGACTTTCGTCATCCTCGGCTGCGCGATACCGTCGTACAAGTAAGGAATATTCTCCATGGCGTTCAAGTTTGCAACTTTGGAATGCAACAGAAATTCTACTTGGTTTTTCAATTTCTCTTTTTATCATTATTATCAAGAATCTTTTTTTTCGCAGCTTTTGGTTATATTTGGTTCGGTAAAGCTTCGCAAAAGTGTTGCAGCGACTTTCGTAGATTAAGTCCTTAGACCACGGTAGCGGGTATAGAATCGTGTGCGAATTTAACAATTTTTTTTCGTATGGAAAAGTGATTCATTCATAAAATTAATTACAGATCTATTTGGTCTGAATATCAAGCTGTTAGATTTTTTTTTTTTCGAAACAGCTTTTTTCCAATTGCCGTGACAAATAACTTCAATAATTCTTACTCGATTTACTTCAAATTTGAAAGTTTCCTAATTCCATTTTGCAGAGAAGTACGTACGGAATTTTTGATTAATCGAAAACTTTTCATTTTATGGGCAGTCATAACGAAATTTTTCACTGAAAATTCATTTCTTAAGTTCAAATACCTACAACTTTTGAAGAAAACAATATTTTTTAAATTCCGTACGTACTTTTCTAGGCATTCTAATGTAGATGGACGAGAATTTTTGTTTTTTGTTCTAGGTGAAAAATTGTGGATGCTAAATGTCACGCCGCGGATCGCCTAAAAAAAGATACCAAAAGAAAATATTAATAATCCGCCATTTTGTATATCGAAAAAAATATATATATTTATTTTCTAACAGTTTGATATTCATACTAAAAAGATGTGTAATTAATTTTATGAGTGAATCACTTTTTCGTACAAAAAAAAATGTTAAATTCGCACATGATTTTATACCCGTTACTGTGGCCCAAGGCCTTAAGGCGGGATATACATTTACAACGATCAAAAAATCGATTTCTTTTTTTGCCTTTCAACCATAGAACTATATAGGTAGAATATTTTCCCAAAGTTTCAAAGGGAGATTCGAAAAACTTCAAACGCCACAGCCCGTCAACGCTGTGCCTCACCGCTCAGATTCAGAGCGGGCGTGAACTTCAAACGCATTTTTCTCAAAACTGCATTATCGAAATTGGTGTGCAGGATTACTCAAAAATTAATAAGCCGATTGAGTTGACATTTGGTAGAAATATTGATAATATCGGTACCTTCTACTTGGCGAGAATCGTTTTTGAAAAATTGGAAAAAAAAACTACTTTTTTCATCCACATTTTATAGAAATGTTGCGTGAAATGTTGAATATTTATTGTGAATGCGTGCCATTTTCTTAAATTTGCATTTTCTTCATTTTAATTACCGTCACATAGAAACTATACATGTTCTAACTGAAAAAATGTTTGAACTTTTTTGCAAATCAAAGTCTACGGAAAGCTAGACTGCACGCCGATTGGCAACTCCCGCGGCGACCTTGCTGTAACACTCTCCCACAGCTCCGTCATTTTGATGATGAATTAATTTAAAAAATTATTTTTTTAATTAATAAAGTAATAATTGTAGAATAATTATTTTTTAGTTTAAAAAAATCCTTCAATATTGCTTATTTTTGTCCTGTCTAAACGTATATCCCGCCTTAAATCTGCCAAAATAAGCCTGACTTTAAATAATCTTAGCCCGGTCAAATACATGAAAACGAAAAAAAAAAATGTTTCCCTTGCATTTCAACGATCTTTAAACCCATTACTCTCCTTCGTGTCGTTATTTTTTTGACCGCTACGCCTAACCGCACGCGTGTGTCGTATTTTTCAACAGCGTTTGGTGGCCCTTCTTCGTGGTTCTCTTCTACTTCCTGGCGCCCATACCGACGCTGGTTGCGCGTCGTTACTCGGAAATGGAATCTTCGGGGAGCAGCAGTAACCCGTGCCTCGAACTGGCGATATTCATCACGACGGGAATCGTCGTTTCGTCTTTCGCACTGCCGATTGTCTTGGCTCGGTCACCTCTCGCAGAGCCAGTGGTGAGTTTGCTGATTGCATTAAGGGGTCTTCTCACTTTAGACGCTAAAAATGATTTTTCATGATTTTTTCGATAGGTTTATATTATAGATATTGATATAAAAGTTGTTACAATTAATTAATACACCACCGGAATACATACAAATTTAAAAAAAAATGTGTTTATGTAACCCAAACGAACTTTAAACGCGTTTGTCTCGAAACAACGTTTTTCGACGGCTTGTTAATAAAATCTTCGAAACTACTGAACCGATCCTTATGAAATGTTAACCACATATTCTTTACAACTGTAGCTATAGCACGTATCAAGGATTTTTAAAATTTTCATATTTACAATTTTTTTGGTTTCCAAAAACGGTGAAAATCACGTTTTTTCGAAAAATGTCCGCCATTTTGTTATTTTTTCACATATAAAAAATCGTATATTTTTGTACGAATTCTTTTTTCTGAGAACGGCTGTAGCAACCGCATTAATTCGAATTTCCGCCCAAACATTGAACAGCATGTTTATAACCGTCTATACTATCGGATAATTCAGAAAAATCGATTTTTGGAAAATTTTACACTTAAGGCCGGAGTCTGAATTAAAAGGTCCAAGAAAGCGTTTTTTGGAAATCTTTCTAGAACGTAAAAAAACAAGTGAGCCCAGTAAACATTGAGGTATCTTTTCATGTATATTCCAAATGTATAAAAAAATATCAACATGATACAATAAATGACTACAGATTTATCAGCCTATTCCATGTGCGTCTTGCCACTGCAGTCCCCAATTGGCGGGAAAGATGCAGCTCGTACTTCTTGACTGAACCAAATAAACCAATAAAATTTTCAGTAATATATTTTTCTTCTGGGTGAATTAAGAAAAAGTTAAAGAAATCGTGAAATTATCTCTTTTCTCGGGCATGAATGAAAAAAATGTGTTTAAAAAAAGCACTTTAACGTGCTATAAAAATTATTTAAAAAGACTTTTTCAACGAATTTTTTAATTCACTTAGAAGAGATTTTCATACTGAAGAAAATAAACTTTCGTTTCATTCAATAGGTCGTTCAGTTTTTTTGCTATCACGCCCGCCAATTTGAAAAAATCGTGAAAACGAAAACTGGAGAAAACGCGCTTTAAAGTTTTCAATAGGAGGAAATATCAAATATCAATCGCTACTCTGCTTTTTGTCTTGTATCTTCGAAGATATTTACAACTGGCCTCTGTCACTTTGTAAATATGCTCTTGGATAGTTTATAATTCAGGCTCCGGCCTCAAGGAAAGCGCATTTTGGTTTCCCAGCTCCATGCGTGTTGGGAATGAAACGGAAACATGAAAGAAGTTTTCTGAGTCGAAATTGTAGCTGCGGGAATTTTCGCATGTATGGAAAATGCATGAGGATCAAAATAGAATGTATTGGAAATGGAAAATTTGGTCCGCGTATCGAGCGACCTACGGCCGATTTTGCTTTGGCATCCGAGACACATATTTGTCTCAAACCCCAGCTGCTTTTAGCTGGGCTCACACATTTTTAAAGAATATCGTTATGCCGTTAAGAATTTCAGGATTTCAGGAGTTGAAAGTTCACTTGTTCCTTTCGAATATTTACAGATAAAATGGGGCGCCTGTTATCTGACGTTGGCGGGAAACGTCGTCGTATACTCGACCCTCGTTGGATTTTTCATGACGTTCGATCAGGACGACTCCGACTACAGCATCTGGTGAAGTTTCTCCGTCGTCGCTCACCTTCCCCTCAATTTCGTAATCGTACTTACTCGCAACGGTAAGACGAGACTCCCGCCTCCGCGAATCCGATCGTTCCCTTCAGTTCTCTCGCGACCGATCGAAAGTATTCGCAGAAAAGCCTTTTGTTGTTCTTCACCCGGGGAGTTTTTTGAGATTCGTTTCGATTCTGCGAAAAAAAGCGTCCTGTCGAAAATGCCAAACGAGCTTCGTTCGAAAATGCTCCGAAAATGCTTCGAAAACGCTTTGGGTTTCGGTGGTGGCAAATGTACGAACGATTGATCGGCTATTTGTATCGTTTCGTTCAAAATTATACGAATTTTTTTTCCGATGCGGCAACTTTTTGTTTCCCCTTAAGGACGCATTTTGGATTGTCTCTCGTTTGGCCTTTTCGAAAACGTTTTTTTTTTTCGACAAAGTCGAAGGGCGTCGTGGCCCCCTCGCCAAGGGGAATCCAATTGCAGTGCACTGAACGAAACGCTTTAATTCTTTTAATTGACTCTTTAACGAAAACGAAGCCAATTGTACGCCGTTACGTAAGATTGATGAACAAACGAAATGAAAAACAAAAATGCAAACAAGATATGCAAATAACGTGTAAGATTTTAGATGTATAGCTTAGATAATGCGTTAGTTTACGGTTAGCTGAACGTAAAACATTTTATATATTAGGGCTACGACCGTACGATGGAGCATTAAATTATAATTACACTTAAAATAACAATGATTATTTCTATCGCCTTTGCGACAATCGTATTTATATTTCTATACACCGAGCGAGGCGACATCTATTAGCAGTAGAAATATTTTCTAACCTATCAGACTTGGGAGGAAACTTTTCCTACAAATCCCGGTAGAGGCGCTTCGGAGATTTCAACGTCACCTCCATCTTTAAAATGGGACCGCCATTTCTTTTTTCAGAATTTTATCAAGGCACTAAAAATAAATTCACACGTCAAATTTCAAGATGGTTGATCGGGATTTAGCATTAAAAAATCGATAAACCGGAAATTTGAATGTTTTAAGCGTAAAATCGATTTTTTTAAAACCGTGCAAACACTTAGTCTTTTAAAATGGGCGTAGAGTGGTGGCAATCTATTTCAGCACCTAATAACATCCAAGACGCTTCAATTATTTTGCTCGAATACAGTAGAACCTCGATTATCCGAGCTAATTGGTATCGGACACCGTTCGGATAATAAAAAAATCGTATAATCGAAATTGTATCTCGGATTTCCGGGAAAATCAACTCATATAATATCAATAGTATCGAAAATTCTCTTTATTAATCCAACGACCCTAAATTCTTTATTTAATAGCAATCAACGATGAATAAAGTTTCAATTTTTATACCACCGCTACTTATGCAGTTAAATCACAATTGCGGCTTAAAATAATGAGCAATTATTGGCTGTCGCATAGTAGTTGCGCGTTTCGTAGCTGCTTAATCTCGAAAGCGTTTCAAGAACAGCAGCTGTGTGGGACTATTTTCTTGTTCGATTTCAAACCATTCCAGGACGATTTCTCGTATATACATACAATGTATATACCGACGCTGCTTACGAAAGTAGCACGATTCAAAGTTCTTACGAAAACTAGCATGATTATGCTTTCGCCGCGAAAACTAGCATGTTTCCATATTCACCGCGAAAATCAGCATGGTTCGGCTTTCGCCGCGAAAATTAGCATGTTTCGGCTGTCATCGCGAAAACTAGCTTGCTTGATTTTCACTGTAAAAATCAGTGTAAAAGGAGTAAGTTTAAAACCTCAAGAATCTCATCGCTCGTACAATCTAACTAAAAAGAGTTTTGGTGAGAATTTAAAGTCCTTCGTGCTCAGGTAAAAATCTGGGAAAATAAACCATTAGTATTTTTTTTTTAATATGAGCATTTTTTGCGTAATGACATTAAAATGTTATACTCGTTGCTTTTGTTAACATTTTGATAATAATTATCAATGAAAATCGATGGTAGTAATTTTTATAAAAAAAAATAATATCGAAATTGGAAATATAATGAAATATTTATTGTGATTTTCTATTAAAAAAATAACGTTAATGAAAATATCATTCAACAAATTCACTGTAATCTTACAGATGGTTATCATCGAATATGTTTGAAAAATCTTGCGCGATGTTCGATTGGAATTAAACCTCTGTCAAGCATGGCCTGTAAATCTTTTTTTTTCTTGGTGCAAGAGGCAATTTTTTATCTGACGTCTGTTTTAATTGGAACATTCAACATCATCCATGTTTTTGTTTTTTTTTAAAAGATTTTCATCTCTCGTCCTTGGTCAAAATCATATTTAACGTGGATTGTATCGACGTAAGGTTGAATGGATATTTCCCGAATACTTGCAATTTTAATTGAAGTCCAATCAAATTTTTTTGAGAGGTCTAAAAAATCGTAAATTTCCGATTGCGGTCAAAGGAATTGAAGTAAAAAAATAGAGGCATGGCGTAAAAAAGCATGGAAGAAAAGTCGGAAACAATTCCAGTGTTACTGAAACATGTTAATTTTCGCGGTGAATATCGAAATCTGCTTCTTTTCGTGGTGAAAGCCGAAACGTGCTAGTTTTCGCGTTAAATATCGAAAGGTGCGAGTTTTCGTGGCGAAAACCGAAACTTGCTAGTTTTCGTGTCGGAAGCCAAAACATGCTAGTTTTCGCGGTGATATCAAACGTGCTTGTTTTCGTAAGAATTCTGAAACATGCTACTTTCCGTAAGCAGCGTCGATACGATCTGATGTATGAAGTAACATATAGGCAATAATGTATTTTGAAAATATCTCGAAGTGTTAGGAAACAGCTTCATTAGAGAAAAAAGGGGATACCTCAGGGCGATACCTTAACTGAGAAAAAAAGGCCATCATTGATTTCGGATAATCGAACGTTCGGATAAGGCGCCGAAGTGTTCGGATAAGGCGCCGAAGTGTTCGGATAACCGAAAATTCGGATATTCGAGGTTCTACTGTACTATAATTATTATAACTCATTGGCATCATTCGTCATGATTGTTACTGTACCACAATCTCATGCAGGACGATATCAAAAGAGTAAGTGTTTGCATCATTTTTTTAGTCGATTCTAGGCTAGAAATATTGAAATATCTTCTTTTTTTCCGTTTTGGTTATACTCAATCTTTATCGATCGTCTTGAAGCTTAGTGCGTCAACTTATTTTTAGTTTCTAGATAAAATTGTGGAAAAAAGATAATGCTCCCATTTAAAAAAATGGAGGTAACCTTGAAATCTCCGAAGCACCTCCACCTGGATTAACCTCGTAGCCACCACTCGATGATATTCTTCGAACTGTGCAACTTTGTAGGAAAAGTTTTCTTCTAAGTCTGATGGGTTAGAAAATATTTCCATTGCTTATAGTTGTTGCCTCGACCGCTATGTGTATATATATATTGGGAGTACAAGTAAATCTCCGCCGTTTGACAAAAGATGGCCCCACTCGGAGGTTATGGTTGAAATTGTCAGATGTAAAACGTCATGTAGTAAGGTTGGACATCTGGCAACACCATAACCTTGAAATATTAGCGATTTTGTATCACCATCACATAATTTTTTCGTACGAAAATGTCGAGTTTTGAACCGAATAAGCGTCATTTGCGGGAAGTTTATAACTCTTCTTTACTTCTTTAATTTAAAGAAATCTTCTTTTTTAATATGAAAAAAATTATGTGATGCTGATACAAAATCGCTAATTTTTCGAGGTTATGGTCTTGTCAGATGTCCAACCTTACGATGACGTTTTACAACTCACAATTTCACCCACAACCTCCTGGTGGGGCCATCTTTTGTCAAACGGTGGAGACTTATTTGTACTTCCAATATATATATATATATATATATATATATATATATATATATATATATATACACGAGCAGTCCTTGCAATCTTTTGCCACTCGTGCATCTGTGAGCGTCGAAGTGAAATACTGAAAACTAAAAAAAAAAGCGAAAACGCAACAATTGTGCTTGTGTTGTAGCGAAAGGCTGAAATACACGTTTCTCGTCTCTTTATAATCGAGCAGCATTACGAGAACAACAATAAAGGCATATTTATAAATCTTGCATTTTTCACGCAATCGTTGGATGTTATATATTTAATTATAGCTTTAATTTTTGTTTACTTTTCTTTTTTTATTTTTATTTTTTGTTTATTTTGTTTATAATTGAGTAAATTAAGCCTGCGATCATTGGGTAGAAAAATGTCATACTTCCGGCTCCTTACGCTTTAGAGAATCTGCGAGACAAATATACGAGCGCTTGTTTTTTTTTTGCTAGTCAACCGCTGCGATCAAATTTAATATATTTTCAGTCCCATTTTGTTTTGCCACACGGCGTTCGCGAAGGTGCATAATGCGAGCGATCAAATTATCAAACCAGAAAAGAGCATTTGAACACTTTTTCTTTTTCATCGTCAATAAGCAATAAAGCATTGAATTCGTTCGAAAGAGAAATCCATTTTTCATTTTCAAGCTTTCATTTCCCAAACGTCGAGGGTGCGTTTCAACCCTTAAAAATTGGGTTCCGCAGGTATAAAGAAATACGTGTCGCCTATTTCTGCCCATTCTACAAGCATGCCAAATTTCATCGAAATCGGAGAGATCGACCTCGCAACCTTTTCTTGTGAGAATAAAATTCTTTTGCAATATTTCGCGTACGATCTAACACTTTAATTTCAACGAAAATACTTTTACATTTTTCTTACGTACGTAAGGTTGGAAATCACGCTCACTTCCGGTTCAAAGTAGCCCGCTAAGATCCATGAGATTAAGGGGCCAGTCCACTTTGGAGCCACGAAAAAAAGGCTATTTTCGCGTTTTTTTTTTGAGGATTTTCTAAATGATATGAATATAAAAAATTTTATTCATTTTTAAGTACAGAAACTATAGTTTAACGTAACGCCTCAAAAATAGGTGGGCTAGGTAGCTCCATCACAACTCGGCAACGGCATGTGTGACACAAAAAAATCAAAGTCCATTAGATCCAGTATGACACCAGCCACAAAATGACCCTCGGATATAAAGTTTTACCAAAAAATAAAAAAATGGCAGATGAAAAACGATCAGAGTAAAAAAACGCGTTTTTTTTCGCAGTTTTTCGCAAAAAAGAGTAAAAATAGAAATTTTAAAACCATCGAGGGTTATCTTGTTGCGAATCATGTTTCGTCAAAACGTTGTTTCGAGAAAAACGCGCTTGAAATTTATACTATGAAAAACTCTTACCTAAACTCAATCGGCAATTCCTGCACCGTACAAAACCCCTTCTGATTGCTCATCATCGTCGATTTCTTCAAGTCTTGCTTGCTTTCGATTTTTTGAAATTTTCAAAGTGGACTAGCCCCATAAGTTCCATCGAAATTTTTGAAGATTTACACTCCATTGAAAATTTTGATTCAATTATGAGTAATTCTTTAGACAAGTGACTTTTCCGTAAAATGAGCCTAACATTTTTAGTTGCTATTTTGTCATTTACTGGGTTATAAATGATGATATTCAGTCGGGGGAAGCTGACATTTTTCATTAACAATTTTTTTACGAACAACAAATCGTTAATCGTAAGGTATGGAAATATTTTTTTTTGCATTTTTAAAAAAAATTCAAAATGAATGCATAATATCTCAAGAATATTGTGTCAAAATTTCAAGTCGGTCGGAGCTAAATTGACGAAGTTATGAGTATTTCAGCGCCCGTTGCTCCAGGCCGGGTTTTTATCCCGGCCGCTGCTCCCGGCCGAGCAGAGGAGCAAGCGGCGCACGACAGTAAAGAAGGAAGAGTTTTGCGTAGACAAATGCAAAAAGATGCTCTGGTTGATGGAAGTTTTTTGCTCTACGCACCTGGCATCGACGACTCTGTGTGAGTATAAGAAAATTATCGAGTTTTATTTTGAATTTTTTCAGTGTGCAAAACATTAAAGCGTTTTTCTGAAACTTGTCATGTTTGAAGTCCGTGTACGCCATAATTCAAAATCTAAAGGACCAATCGTTTTGAAATTTTGCACAGTACTTCTTCACATAAGTCACCAGGTATTTCCGGAAGCTTTTTTGTTTTTTTTTTTAATAATTATTAATTTTACAACAACAAATTAGCCGATTTTTTTGCGAAGATCGGTTTTTTGGCTCCCAAGTGCAACGAAAAATTGAAAAAAACGAGAAAAAAAATCCTCCCGTGGTTACCTCGAGAAACATCTCCTTTAACAAATGCATTTTGATTTTTTTGTTTCAGATGATTCTGTTGCGAGTTATGATGTACACCGCAAAACAACTTTCTTTCGAGGCGCCTCCGGAGATTCACTGTCACTCGCTCAATTTTCAATATTTTGCAATGAAAATTTAGGAAAGTATTGTTCAAATGTTGCTTTATTATATGGAAATTGACTGAATAAACTCACACTATCTGTATCGCCAAAAAATCTTAAAACATGCCTTTTTTTACCGAATTAACCTTACCCCGCCATTAAAAGTGATTTCGATTTTTTTAAAAACTCCTGTATTAAAACCCTAATGTGGGGGGTGAATACAATCAAACCCAAACAAACCCAAAACCCCTCATGCCGGAGGGGGTTGGATTCGTTTGTATACTGAGAAAAAAAATCATTGATCCAATATCATTGGTGTTATTGAACGAAATTTCGTTGATTCGATTGCAAAATTGTTGGTATAAATAGTCGGATTTATTAGTCCAAACAAAACTCTATTAACTTCAATAACATGATAACATTGAAAGTTTTTTTTTCATTTTAAAGATATATTGTTAGCCGAGAACAATATATTATTGAAACTATCTAAAAAAAGTATCGCGTACAAATTATATTGTTTTGAATGCAATTTCTGCAACGAACGAAAAAAGCGTTTCAATTCATAACATGAATATTGTTATTTCGAGTACACAAGAAAAATTGAATTTCGCTCGTTTGAGAAATAATTAATTCTATTGATTATATTTTTGTACGAAATAAAAAATGTTTGTAGCAACCGTTCAATTATTTCATCCAATACATCTACGGATTGTATATAGAATGATTTCAATGGAATATAATTTTATTTGAAGGATAATGTAGATATTCAGAGAACAGAAGAGGTTTTTCTAATAAAATAATATGTTATTTAAATCAATCACATTTTCCAATGTTTTATAGTATTGTAACAATCTCATATATCGGTGGCACTCCGCAGCAGCACATTTATTTGGATCAACCAATATATTTTTTTGATTCAATTGTTTTTTTTTTCTCAGTGTATTCAGCATGGAGCCTAGATACCAGGAGGTTCAGCGGCAATGCAAAGGCGCTGAAAAAAGCGTCCCCGAAAATGTCCCGAAGTGATGGCGCTGGGGTGCAGCGGCACCTACATATATAGTAATATATTGGTCAACGAGGTGATAGTGATCGGATGAGTTTCTAACCTCACGACAGACTGATCGTGACATCAAACGTCGAAATATCCGCCGATTCATAATTTCCTCATGGCGGTTCGGAAAAAAACGCAAAAGCGAGAAAATATCTCAAACTCAAAGTCAAAATGGCGGCGATACAGCCCATCTAGAAAACCGTGTTTAGCATATATAGCTTCACGGGAGAACGGTTTTCTCGTAAAATATAAGACCTGAAACAAAAACCAAAAAAATGATAATTTATATATTATTAGCTATGAGACTACCTATAAATTTGCTTTCAAATTTTGCAAAAACAGCGCACTTTGTAGTGCGCCATTAATAATATCGATTTTAAGAAAATAAATCGATTTTTTGCCAAAAGAAGCAGTAAATTGTTTATAAAAAGAAGTTTACATTTAATCAAAAAACGCCTATGTACTCCCATAAAGAATATAATTGTGAAGCTGCTAGCAAAATTTCAAATCGATGCATGCAAAGGTGGTCGAGTAATCCGTCTTCCGAGATCGAAAAAAGTGGTTTCGAGAAAAACGCGTTTAAAGTTGTACGAGCAACTCAGCGCGCTCCAAGGCGCTGCGGCTAAATCGATAATTGAACCTTTAAATAAAAAAAATTGCTACATGACCAATTGCATATTTTTTTTATGACACCAAAGTATTTTTAGGAAAGAAAACGTCCTTCCAAAATCCTAGAGTGGTGTTATCCCTTTTAACACTAATGAGGGTTAGGTACATCATCTGTGATCTGTCTTAGATCGCACCCATGTTTAGCGTATATCTATATACATATGGGTGCCGGAGCACCCCAGCGCCATCATTTCTCGTTCTCGTTTTGGGGACGAGTTGAAAGGCCTCGCTGAACCTCCTGGTATCTAGGCTCCATGGTATTCAGGAAAGCTTCTTTTATAAATCCCCCCACCCTCGACATCCAATATGGGCGTCGAAATGTTCAAAAATGTTTTTATCACGTATTTCCGCGAACTTAAAAAAACCCATAACTTTTTATGGGGTGGGGGATGAATTTCAACTTTCTCCGATTGAATATCGTCATTTATAACCCAATAAATGAGAAAATAGCAAAAAAATGGGCTCGTTTTTCGGAAAAGTCACTTAAATAAAGAATTGCCCAATTGTGCGTTCGAAATTATTTATAAATTTTATATTATTTTTCTCAATGTTGGGCGGAGCGCTCCCAGCTCATTGCGCGCAATTTGCCCAGCAACAGGTGATTCTTATCTCGGACACCTATGCGTGACTCATCATCAGAAGTGTCAATTTGATATATATCGTCCGATAAGCCCTCAGCTTTGGGAGCACCGCGCTTCGATCGACTTATCGCGACTTCGCAATTCACCACTCCATCGATTACTCTTTTTTTCAAATTGCATTTGTGACCTTGGGTGACCTTGACGATAATTGACCTCCCAGACGTTAATTGAGGTCCGAAACGTCGACAAAAAAATTGCCTGCATTGACGTGCAAGCGAGACGAGCGTTCAATCACGCCGGAGAGGGAAAAATTGTGATAACAATCGAAAAGTGGAGTGCGAAATAGTAGGTATAAATATGTGAAAAAAAAAATAAAATTCGTGATTAATTTTGTTGACAGTAGAAGTAAACACTATTTTATCAACCGTTGGCCGCCACAAGCTTTATATATATCGACCGTGAGTTTTATAGATCCCGATCGAGCCGCAGAATTATATATAGAACCGACGATTCACCGAGTCGAGATCCCACCGCGATGTTAAGGAATTTATTTTGCCTCCGGAGCGCTTCGCGGTGAATTCCAAGCTTGACGTAAAGCACACACTTCCGGTCGGATAACAATTGACAGATAAACAATTTTTTTTCCATTCTCTCGCGTGGATTTCTGACCAGTGTGTGCTCGCGATATGACACGGTGACACTTTCGACTTGAGGAATTTATTTATTCAATTGACTTTGAGCACTCGGTACAGCGGAGGGAAACAATATGACCGAGGCGAACATCGCGAGGGAATACGCGTTCGTCAGATGCGCGGAAACGCCGGGAGGCAAGTATTGTTTGTTTCGATGTATGTTGAATCGTTCGCGAAGTAGAATTTTTATTATCTCTGATCTCTGATAGATTCGTGTTGTTTTACACAATTTATTGTTGTACTTCAATTTGTTAAATTTAAATATTTGATCATTCTGCTGATTAGTATTGTTCGTAGTTTTTTTTATCATTTTAGTATATTATCATTGCTGATTTAGATCGTAGTATTTTTTATCATCTTAGTATTTTATCATTTCTGATCTTTCGCTTGTATTGAAAATTGAGTATTTTTTAAAACTATGTTGAAATTTTATGTTGAATCGTTCGCGAATTAGAATTTTTCTTATCTCTGATCTCTCATAGATTCGTGTTGTTTTACACAATTTATTGTTGTACTTCAATTTGTTAAATTTAAATATTTGATCATTCTGCTGATTAGTATTTTTCGTAGTATTTTTTATCATTTTAGTATATTATCATTGCTGATTTAGATCGTAGTATTTTTTATCATCTTAGTATTTTATCATTTCTGATTTTTCGCTTGTATTGAAAATTGAGTATTTTTTAAAACTATGTTGAAATTTTATGTTGAATCGTTCGCGAATTAGAATTTTTCTTATCTCTGATTTCTGATAGATTCGTGTTGTTTTACACAATTTATTGTTGTACTTCAATTTGTTAAATTTAAATATTTGATGATTCTGCTGATTAGTATTGTTCGTAGTATTTTTTATCATTTTAGTATATTATCATTGCTGATTTAGATCGTAGTATTTTTTATCATCTTAGTATTTTATCATTTCTGATCTTTCGCTTGTATTGAAAATTGAGTATTTTTTAAAACTAAGTTGAAATTTCATGTTGAACCGTTCGCGAATTAGAATTTTTCTTATCTCTGATTTCTGATAGATTCGTGTTGTTTTACACAATTTATTGTTGTACTTCAATTTGTTAAATTTAAATATTTGATCATTCTGCTGATTAGTATTGTTCGTAGTATTTTTTATCATTTTAGTACATTATCATTGCTGATTTAGATCGTAGTATTTTTTTCATCTTAGTATTTTATCATTTCTGATCTTTCGCTTGTATTGAAAATTGAGTATTTTTTAAAACTATGTTGAAATTTCATGTTGAATCGTTCGCGAATTAGAATTTTTCTTATCTCTGATTTCTGATAGATTCGTGTTGTTTTACACAATTTATTGTTGTACTTCAATTTTTTAAATTTAAATATTTGATCATTCTGCTGATTAGTATTGTTCGTAGTATTTTTTATCATTTTAGTATTTTATCATTGCTGATTTTTCGCTCGTATTGAAATTTGAGTACTTTTTAAAACTGTGTTCACTCTTTATTTCTTTCATATATTTTTTTATCATTTAATTTTTTTTTCAAACCCATTCACTCTTTGATACTCTTTAATATTATTGCATTTTTTCGATTTTTTCCAACGCATTCACTCTTTAAGGGGGGAAATCCCTTTAGGCGCCCGAAAATGAGTCATTTTTCATTATTATTTTAGAGGTGATAACATAATCGTATCATTTTGAAATTTTGAGATTGGCTTATTACAACTTTCAAGTGTTAAAAAAAATTATTTTTTAAACAAAACAAAATGGCGGCGCTGTAAGGTATTCCTTTAGGCGTCTTTTGAAAAACTGCTCATGTTATAGCTCAAAGAGTTATTGATCGATCTGGCTGAAATTTTGGGAGGTTTCTCACTATAACATTATTGGAAGGATATACCTAAAGTTTTAAGGTTATCGCGTAAATAAATTACTTTTTTCGGGTAAAAATTGTCGAGAAAATGGTCAAAAATATGAACATTTGATTACAAAGCCTACTAAATTTTTAATTTCATACGTTTTTATATTTCTATAGATATATCCTTCCAATGATGTTATAGTGAGAAACCTCCCAAAATTTCAACCTTAAAAAGACGCCTAAAGGAATACCTTATAACGCCGCCACTTTATTTGGTTTAAAAAAGAAAAAATTAAACACTTGAAAGTTGCGATAATGGCAGCATTTTTAAATGATGCAACTATTTTGTCAGGTTTGAAAAATTCATGAAAAATGACTAATTTTCGCGCGTCTAAAGGGATTTCCCCCCTTGAGGGAGGACACCACTGTGACGGACCGAAGAAACGGCGTCTTTTTTCGATTTTTTTTTATTTACTAGATTATTTATTTGGGATTTTGAAAAATCCCAAATGAATGAATCTCAAATATGAAATTAAGCATACATTGAACTTATTTCGTGTAAATTTCTATTTGAAAAAAAAATTAAAAATTAGCAACCTTATTGAGGTGTGATAGAGCCTCTGTATAAAAAATGTGGCCGAACGGCCGGATCGATAACTTGAGATGTTAAAAAAAGTGTAATTTTGGCCAAATTTTCACTTGTATTTGGGGGCCTAAAAACTACTAAATTAAACAACGTCTTGGTACAACGATAGCTACTGGAATTATGGATTTTTTTATTTTAATTGAAAATCGGACAATTATAGCTGGAGTTATGATTCCGGCCACGTGGAGAAAAGTCGTTTCGAAAAAAACGCGTTTCAAAGTTTTAGTATACGTGAATCGTTATTTTCTTCGTTGTCATTTCGTAGCTTGTATAAAAAAAGTAACTATTTCATCGTCTGTAACTTTACAAAGAAGCTATTCCATCGTCTCTCACTAAATCGTCTGTAACTCGGTCAATTTTAAATATTTGAACTTGAACTTGAACTTGAATATTTGAATATTGAACATTTTTCACATATTCTTGAGTATGTATACTTTGAGAAAATACAAAGGCGGGAGTCTGAATTAGAAGGTCCAAAAAATCGTTTTTTCGGGAATATTTTTAGAAGGGAAAAGAACAAGTGAGCCCAGTAAACATTGAGGTATCTTTTTATGTTTATTTGAAATGTATAAAAAAATTGTTCAACATGATACAATAAATGACTGCAGATTCATCAGCCTATTCCAGTGCGTCTTGCCACTGCAGTCTCTAATCGGGGGGGGGGGGGGGGGGGGATGCAGCTCGTAATTTTTGACTGAACCAAATAAGCCAACAAAATTTCCATTGTCATATATTTTTCTTCTGGGTGAATTGAGAAAAAGCTGAAAAAATCGTGATATAACTTTTTTTAGGTTTGAAAAAAATGTGAAAAAAACACTTTAACGTGCTATAAGAATTCTTTAAAAAGACTTTTTCAACGACTTTTTAAATTCATTCAGAAGAGATTTTCATACTGAATAAAATAAACTTTGTTTTCATTCAATAGGTCGTTTAGTTTTTTTTGCTATTACGCCTTTCAATTTGGAAAAATCGTGAAAATGAAACCTGGAGAAAACGCGCTTCAAAGTTTTCAATAGGAGGAAATAGCAGTATCAAATATCAATCGCTTCTCTGCTTTTGGCCTTGTATCTTCGAAAATATTTACAATTCGCCTCTGTAACTTTGTAAATATATTCTTGGATAGTTTATCTATCGATTTAAGCAATGAAAAAAAAAATTCCGGACCTATAATTCAGGCTCCCGCCTTAAGGGGAGGTACCTGAGTAAACGGCGAGAAAAACAGGAAAACTTCGGAAATTTTTATCTCGAAAACTAATGTTTCGATTGGATTCGGGATTTTTTAATTGGAAAATATGTACATTGAGGTATGTTTAGGATTAAAAAAAAAAAAAAATTCGTTGACTGGGTGCGATTCAAACGCGATTATCTCGAAACATAGTTTTCAAAGTCGCTGCCAGTTGTATCTCGAAAACGGCTTGTCCGATTTTGTCCAAATTTGGATACAATATTCTACTATAGTTTTTCTCGTTCGCCACGTAGGGGTTTTTCATTTGATTGAACCATTGCTTTTTTATGCAATGTGTATGCAATCAAAAATCGTCGGAAATTCCGAACGAAAAACGAATGTTAAATTAAAACGGTCGCAATTCCGTCAAAAATGAAAATTTCAAAAAAATCCTACGTGGCGAACGAGAAAAACCATCGAAGAATATTGTATCCAAATTTGGACAAAATCGGACAAGCCGTCTTCGAGATGCATCTGGCACCGACTTTGAAAACTATTTTTCGAGCTAATCGCGTTTGAATCGCTTCCAGTCAACGAATTTATTTTAAAAATTCCCGAACATACCCCAGTGTACATATTTTCCAATAAAAAAAACCCGCATCCGATCGAAACATTAGTTTTGAAGATAAAAATTCCCGAAGTTTACCTGTTTTTCTCGCCGTTTACTCAGGTACCTCCCCTTAACGGTATAATTTTCAGAACGCATTTTTTTTCGTGAAGTACTACTGATTGGGATTTTTGTTTCATCGCAATTAACCGCGAATTATCGTACGTCCTATTTGTCGGTAATTTATGCAGATTGGTGAACATTCGTATGTTTCGTTCCGTAGGTGCGTCACAGAGTTCCGCGAGCTCGAGTGATGCATCATCCACGCAAAGCCCCGACTTCAGCAGCCTCTCCGAACAACGAGCTCACGCTCAACATGCCAGACAATTGCCATCTCGAACTCTAGGTACAAGATTCATGCGTCAAAAAAAGCCTTGCTTGTTTTCCCACGTTAAGGGGGGATATACACCTAGGAGCCGGAAAAAAGGTCATTTTTGTGAATTTTTTCAAGGAAAACTGTTTAAAATTTCGGATTGGGGTTTTAATTATCCAAAAGTATATACATTCGGAAATATGTTAAATTTTATTTATTTAAAAATATCAAAAATATACAAGGATATTGTATGATCCTTGGAGCGTCGTAAAAAAATCTGCGTATACGGTACCCACTCGCGTTTCTTCGAAAATAATCTGAAAACAAAAACCAAAAAGATTATTAAATTAGATACTATAATCTAGTACTTGTCATAGCCGATTTTGAAAATATCGATTTATGACAAAATGGCGGACGTTTGAACATAAATAGTGATTTTTGGGCCAAAATTTAGTTATTATTTTGCCTATAAAACAAAAACTAAGTAACGGAAAACAAAATCCCATGACAAGTACTAGATAATGGTGTATAGAATAACCACAAAAAAAACCTCAAGGCAATCGGTTCATTGGTTTTCGAGAAATTTTGGGTACCGATTTGAAAAACGTGGTTTTGAGAGAAACGCGTTTGAAAATTTGGGAATGAATAAATCATGAAATTTGTCAACTTACATGGAATCATCGATACCAGGCCCATAGTGTAGGTCTTCTACGGTCGACGGAATGTTCGTAGCTTCTAAATCCTAGACCTCGACCGTCTAGGTGTACATCTCCCCTTAAAAAAATCTTCAGAGCATGGGAGGATTTTTTTTATTGGAGCTAGATTTTTTTCACATACTTATTCAACATTTCTGTAAAATCCTGGCGTTTCCTGCCTG
Organism: Ophion ellenae; assembly: GCA_963210295.1. Lineage (NCBI taxonomy): Eukaryota > Metazoa > Arthropoda > Insecta > Hymenoptera > Ichneumonidae > Ophion > Ophion ellenae. Next base: position 41,967,324 of record OY723386.1, on the reverse strand, counting down.
GAAGAATATTTTGGCGTATTATTTATCATTTTCCACATTCCAGCTATATTATCGAAACTAAAGAACGACAAAAGTGGCAATGTCGCGGCAGCGATCGGCTACCATACAATACGAGTTCCTTCCGGTGGTGCTCACTTGCCGATAGAGGAACACGCGGAAACCATCGCGAGTCATATGGAGCTTCACGAGGATCTCATGCAAGATGATCCGATATCGGAGATGCGTAGAATCGAGACTATCCGAGAGATGCCCCAGTCTCTAACGGTGAAAAGATCGATCAGAGCGAAACTGGCTGTGTCCGTTAATCGAAAGGCCAAAAGGAAGTCTCTTGGATACTGGAAAGTGCTCAAATACACTACGAGCATTACTTTCATGAAGGTAACAGAAAACCTGAAACTCGACAAGTTTCAATCTACTCAGATTTTTCTGTTCGACGCTCGGTATAATATTTTCTAGAATTTAAGGGTTTACATCTAGGCGACATTTTGAAAATATCAATTTTTGGTTTACGACGGATTTTCGTAATGTAACATTTGAAAAGTATTCTCTGAGAATTTTAAACCGATCCGCTTGAAATTGAGGAAGTTATGGGCGTTTGTAGGTAGGTTCGGATTTTTTGTCCATTCATAGTTTTTTTGTATCAACGAAAATCGATACTCTCTATTTGGACTGCGGCCAATTTTTTGAAAAACCAACGTTTTATTGAAAAAAAAGTCGTTTTTTTCACGTTTTTTTTTTCTGGAAAAGGATTTCATTTGGGCAAAACGAAAAGTATTAGGCAGTGCAGTGGCATCTTTTAGCTTTAGATTGGCATTTTTTATTTTCAAATATATTCATTAACATTGCTCCTGTAGGAAGTCTCCTGGAGGTCCCAGAAAAAAAAGTGTCCAGCGGTGAGCAAAGTATCCCCGGTTTGGATTATCTAAAATGCAAAAACCAAAAAGATTCTTTTAGGGGATAGATGAATCCAGGTATTGATCGAAGGAATAGTCGAAATTTTAATTTTTGACAAAATGGTGGCTCCGGAAAGAAACACTTTCGATTTTCGACCAAATTTTTTTCGTTAAATCGTTGAAAAAAATAGAAATAATTATCGGAAATCTTATTCCTTTGATCAATACCTGGAGAATATATCTGACAAGGTTGTGTTCAAATTGCAGATCGATCGGTTGAGCCGTTTTTGAGAAATCGTGCTCACCGACTTTGAAAACACCGTTTTGAGAAAAACGCGTTTGTAGTTTCGCGCGCTTACTCTGTAGCGCTCCGAGCGTCCTTACAAACATGTGTGTATTTCCGAGAATATTCGCTCCATCGATTTGAAATTTTCAGGGAATATACTCACATTCCGAAACTGCAGTAAAAAAAATCGATTTTTTGAAATTTCTAACTGCGTATAACTCGTTAATGTAAAAAAAAAATAATTTAGAACCTGTACACGTTTTGCAGAAAAAATCACGGAAATTCCTTTTCTTTCGGCTATGAGCTAGTCGTAATCCGTTAAGGTAGAATGAGCGCGCGCTCTTGATTTCTAGAGATTTTGTTCAAACTTTAACTTTAACTTTAATGATATGAGCCATTGCACATATGCATGTTTGAGGGAAATTTCAGAACAGTCGACTATTTAGATTGGGAGATAATGGGTTTTTAAATTGCAACTTTTATCACTGCAGGGTCTGCATTGACCGAAACGCAGGTCACATAATCCGTCGTACCATTCTATTGTGTTTATAAATTTTGATAGAAAATTATGTTTAGATAGCAAACTAGTTAGGGAAAGAGTGAAAAAAGTTTGGATTGCCTTTACTATTCAGTTTTGCTAAAAACGTTCAGTAAAGACAGAACAATTCTCCGTAAAAAATATTTGTCCCCTATAATAAGAAGATATATGGCAACACCGCAGAACAGTATTGTTCACTATTTCCAGAAAAAAAATTACCGTGCTCCTAAAGTTGAAAACTTTTGTCTGGAACATTTTTTTGTGACGTCGATAATTACCGAGTTATTTCGGGTGGCAGAGATAAAAGGGTCACCTCATGTGTACACACACACACACACACACACACACACACACACACACACACACTCACATACATGAGGTATTCCACGTGAATCCGGTGGACTTTTTTCCTGACCCCAGCCAATTCGATTTATTTATTTTTATCTGATTCCATTGACTCTCAAAGACACCCTGATTTTTTTTTTTACATTTCTTTAAACAACTCTTAGTAAAAAAAATTCTCCGAAAAAAAACGCTTCGATTTAAAAAATTGAAAAAATCCCCAAAAATGCGTGATTATCTGTAAACATTTTCAAGCTATCACCCGCAGTGGAAGTATGATTTTTTCTGTCCTGTCTGGGCGATTAACGTTAAAAAGATCCGAAAATTAACTGCTAACTGTTCAAGGACCATAATTGTGATTTGGTTATTCAAAAATGGTCCAACAAATTCTTTGTGGGTATCAAAATATTCAAGTATCCGCCCGAAGTAAGCGGTTCTTGAATTTTTCGGATTTGTTTAACGTTAATCGCTCAGAAAGCACAGAAAAAATTATACTTCCACTGCGGGTGATAGCTTGAAATTTTTTACATATAATCACGCATTTTTGGGAATTTTTTCAGATTTTTAAATCGGGGCGTTTTTTTCGGAGAATTTTTTTTATTTTTATTAAGGGGTGATTCGAAAAATGTAAAAAAAAATCAGGGTGTCTTTAGAGTCAATGAAATCAGATTTAAAAAAATCGAATTGGCGGGGGTCGGGGAAAAAGTCCACCGGATTCACATGGAATACCTTATATATATATATATATATATATATTGAAAACCAATTAGCGAAATTATCGAGTTATCGATTGTTCATCTATCGCGCAATTATTTTCCATCTACTTGCAGATACGCGTTGCCACGAATGAGATATGCTCTTCGATCGAACTCTGGTATCACGCTATTAGAACGATCGAGGGACACTTTGGTAGCGGAGTCGCGACATATTTCAAGTTTTTACGATGGTTATTTATTTTGAACATGTTGAGCTTCATCCTGAGGTGAGGATTCGCGTTTTACTTCTCTGGAAATGACGCGTGCTGAGTGTTACTTTTTGACATCATTCGTCGTGATATTCAAAACTCATGACTTTATTTTTGCGATTTTTCAGTACGTGTTTCGTCACAGTACCACAATCGCTCGTTGAAGTCTCCGAAAATGGTGACTTCCGGCCGTGGGACATTTTCATAGGAAACGTACGTAAGAACAAATAGAAAGTGCAGCTTGAGTTTTCGGAAATCATTCAGTCTTTTTTATTCTGCAGGGCTATTTGGAAAATACTATTATGTATTACGGCTTTTATGGAAACGAAACAGTTGAAGTGATTCCCGGCTATACATACAACATCCCTTCGGCCTACTTTTTAACGCTGGTCTCTTGCTATATCTTCACTTTTGTCTCGTTGTCGGTAAAGTGAGTATGTGCAACGAATTCTCCTGCTTTTTTTAAATAAACAAGCAAAGCTGTTCTCCAAATACATTTTACAACCGAGCAATTGCGAACAATTGTTCCGAGCATAAAAATTATATATAGCACCACCTAATTAAGGGATAACACCACTCTAGCGGCAGAAAATAAGGCCTAACTTTGACAATTTATTTTGGGAGTATGAAAAAAGGAATAGGATTTCTTTTGAGAGGGTTTATTCAACGCATAGCAAAGTAGAAAAAAAAAATTATTATTATTTTCATACGAAATGGCGGCGACAGAGCCCATCTTGAAAAACTTTTTTTTCAAATAGCTTCACGGGAGGACGATTTTTTCGTAAAGGATAAGACCTGGGACAAAAACCCACAAAAATTATAATCTATATATTATTAGCTATGGGACTACGTAGGGATTTTTTTAAATCAAAATTTGAAAAAATGGCGCACTTTGAAAGAAATAAATCGATTTTTTGCCCATAAGCAGTAAATTGTTTATGAAAAAAAAGTTTACGTTTAATGAAAAAACGGCTACGTACTCCCATAGAGAATGTAATTGTGAAGCAACTATCAAAATTTCAAATCGATCCATGCTAAGGTGTTCGAGTAATCCGGCCTCCCAGTTTGAAAAAAGTGGTTTCGAGTAAAGCGCGTTTAAAGTTGTACGAGGCGCCTGAAAAATGTCCGAGGCGCTACGGCAAAATCGATAATTGAACCTATAAAAAAAAGAAAATTCCCTACAGGGCCAATTGCATTGTTTTTATGACCCCAAAGTATTTTTTAAGCCAAAAAAATAAAAACGATTTTTCCAAAATCCTAGACGGGTGTTATCCCTTAATCTTTCTGGAAAATTAACGAGCAAAGTTATTTCCAAAATAAATTTCGTAACGAAGTCAGTGTGAACAATTACTGCTTCGAATAATAAATCCTGTGCGTTAGTTATTCCCTTAGGGGGCGTACACAAGTTACGTAACGCAACATTTCCCAATTTTTTACCTCCCCCCTTCCCCCACGTAACGGGATCGTAACGTTTGGTCAGAACCCCCCCCCCCCCCCCATATTCCGTTACGTAACGGGTGCTTTGTCGTCAATAATTGCAATTTTTTTCATAGACATAACTAATTATGCAAGGATCAGGTTTATACTCATTTTATGAAGTATATATTCATCTAGTTTTATAACAATTTTTATGACAAAATCTTGAAAATTAACCGAAATATATGCCTTGATTTGACGACGAAAACAAAAATTTCTCTTCATTGCCCCATCGATATCTTTATGAAAGGTTATCTGTAAATTAAAAGTCACCAATTTATCGATATCTATACAAATGTAGCTATCGTTATGCGTAGCCGTTTTTTATTTTGGTTTCTTTTTTACAGAATGCCGACAGTTTGGACATTTTTTTCTATTTTCAAGGCCCTTTTTCTGTATTAAAAGTAGTCTTTAAAAATTGTAATTATCAAATGTTAAAAACGCGGACACGTACAGCCTTAGTTATCCCTTAATCTTTCTGGAAAATTAACGAGGAAAGTTATTTCCAAAATTAATTTCGTAACGAAGTCAGTGTGAACAATTACTGCTTCGAATAATAAATACTTTGCGTTAGTTATTCCCTTAGGGGGCGTACACAAGTTACGAAACGCAAAATTTCCCAATTTTTGACCTCCCCCCTTCCCCCACGTAACGGGATCGTAACGCTTGGCCAGAACCCCCCCCCCCCATATTCCGTTACGTAACGGGTGCTTTGTCGTCAATAATTGCGATTTTTTTCACCGACATAACTAATTATGCAAGGATCAGGTTTATACTCATTTTATGAAGTATATATTCATCTAGTTTTATAACAATTTTTATGACAAAATCTTAAAAATTAACCGAAATATATGCCTTGATTTGACGGCGAAAACAAAAATTTCTCTGCGTTGCCTCATCGATATCTTTATGAAAGGTTATCTGTAAATTAAAAGTCACCAATTTATCGATATCTATACAAATGTAGCTATCGTTATGCGTAGCCGTTTTTTTATTTTGGTTTCTTTTTTACACCGACATGCCGACAGTTTGGACATTTTTTTTATTATCAAGGCCCTTTTTCTGTATTCAAATAGTCTTTGAAAACTCTAATTATCAAATGAAATAAACGCGGATACGCCTTAGCCACTGCGATTACAAAAATGTTTGCAAAAAAATTGAATATCGGTTGATTTCTGAGTTGATCGGTTGATCGGTTGAGTTTTTAAGTATTTGCTCGGACAAGGTCGAAAAAACTAGTTTCGAGAAAAACGCGTTCAAAGTTTTCGTTCTGTGTTTCTTGATATTGTGACGTTGCGTCACAAGGGAGATAGAGTTACGTTACGTTTTTTGTTCTAGAATATTGATACTTACATTGAAGTATCTAGTCGCGGGCGATATGACGGTTCTTCATCTTCATGATAGGTCACAAAATAATAAGAGCCTGTGCTTTATCTATTGTAAATGATGCCACACCTGTAGGGACTGAGGCCACTAACCGGTCGCGCTACCTGTACTCACTAAAGTGACTATAACTCCGTCAATTTCCAGACTTGTGAATAAAAATGTTGCCAACATATTTTTCAATACATGTACTTTCAAGAATTATTTTTTTTTTAAATGTCCTCCAAATTTTGCTGGAGGATGTGAGAAAGCGACTGTGCAAGTTCTTACACAGTGATTTTCCCCCTTAACTGACATTACGTATAGAAAGCAAACGTCCACGGTAAAATTGCACTCGAGGTTTAAATTAAAAACTTGAACATGCAGAAATGTTGCTATTTCTGGCAGTTTTAAAATCGTGACGTACCGCAAACCTCGACCCGCCCCCTACGTGCGTAGACAGTAACGCCTGGCCGACCCCCCCCCCCCCCCCCCCCCCCCCAATTGCGTTACGTAATTTGCGTACGGCCCCTTATAACAAATATGCAATTTTTACAAGTTTTTTGTAATTACCATCAAAATTTTGAGTTGAAAAATTAGTTATAAGCGTTATAAAAATTCGATAATATCTGCAATCGTTATAAACATTCAGTAATGCTAAGTTACTTAATTTATATAATGATTATAGATATAATTTAGGTTTTTTAAACCTGATCTAATTTAAATTTGATATGATTTAATAAAAATATATCTTTTTTAATATCATAAAGGTATTTTTTTCAATGTATAATAAATTGATTTTTTGATTTATTTATTAAAGTGAATATAATAATTTTTTCAATTCACGTTCACTACGGTGTCATAATGGTTGTTCGTCATTTTATTTATAGAATTATGACAATAAAATAAACTTTAAAAAAACAACAACAAATGTGTAAATATGTGACAAATTTTTTTTAAATATAACATTTCGAAAAACGTAAAATTTCTGATAAATTAGATTCTGCTCGTGCGTTTTTGTTCAGGGTGGCGAGGTCCTACAGGAAATGTTACATCGAGACATCCGGTGGTATTCACAATTTGTACGTGAGTAAAATTTTTTGCGGTTGGGACTTTGGTGTCTCGTCGTACAAAGCGGCGAACTTGTGCTCGGCCTCGGTGTATCGCGAGCTGAAGGAGCTTCTGGCCGAGGCGAACGAGCTCGCGCGCCCGCGCTTCCTCAAGAGACTCGGAACGCTTTTCTGTCAATGCGCAATGACGATAGTAGTGATGTCGTTGATGGCGGCGTGTGGGAGTTTCCTCTGGATACTTTTGGTAAAACACGAGGCTCGGGAATCGGACCCGTGGTCACTTTTACTCGTACCTTTCGTCATTACCTGCACGATGAACCTATTTCCAGCTGTTGTTTCGCTGCTCGTAAGTATTTTTGGAACATTTCAATAGGGGTATTTTTACATTTTCGTCCCTAAGGGATATACATTTAGACAGGAAAAAACAAGCAATATTTAGGGATTTTTTGAACTAAGAAAAAATTATTCTACAATTATCAAACTTTAGGTATGCTTTAATAGTATATTTAAGTATGAAAAACAATTTTTTTAAATTAATTCATCATCATAATGACGAAAATCAAATGAAGGAAATGAAGAAAATGCAAATTTGAGCAAACGGCACGCATTTACAAAAAAAATCAACATTTTTATGCAACATTTCTGTAAAATGTGGATTAAAAGAGTAGTTTTTTTTTCAATTTTTCAAAAAAAAATCTCGTCAAGTAGAAGGTACCAATATTATCAATATTTCTACCAAGTTTTAACTCAATCGGCTTAAGGGGTTAGGCCACAGTAACGGGTATAAAATCATGTGCGAATTTAACAATTTTCTTTCGTATGAAAACGTGATTCACTCATAAAATGAATTGCACATCTATTTAGTATGAATATCAAGCTGTTAGAAATTTTTTTTTTTTTCGATGTACTAAATGGCCGACTACTCGAAACTTCTCGAAACGGCTTTTTTCCAATTGGCGTGACAAATAACTTCAACAATTTTAACTCGATTTACTTCAAATTTAAAAGTTATGTTCCTAATTGCATTTCGCAGAGAAGAACGTACGGAATTTCTGATTAAGGGGGGATTGTCTTTTTTTTTCGCAAAATTTACCGCTTTTTGGGAATTTTTTTGTGAAGAAAGTATACAACGGAAAACTTGTGAAACTTGGCATATAGTTTTATTGATCTGTTTACTACATACAAAAAAAAATTTAAACAATTTCATCAAAAAATCCGCCTCCCACCCCCATCGACGTGCGATGGTCCTTTTTTGATGGTGTGCACGATTACAGCCTTCACGTTCATCCTGCAACAAAAACCCAAAAAGCATTTTACTTTAGACACATATAGCTATCGTTCGATGAAGGGAAAAAAAAATTGACGATTTGGTGACGTTTTGAACTTGAAGTATCGATTTTTCGAAAAAAATTGATCGATTTTTTGTTATAAATAAAAAACTATTAAACGTATTGCTTTTTTGCTTCATCAAACGATAAAAGGATGTCAGCTGAGTATTCTGTCCAAATTTGAAGGCAATCGGTTGAATAGTTTTTGAGAAATCGTGCACACCATCAAAAAAGGACCATCGCGCGTCGAGGGGGGTGGGAGGCGGATTTTTTGATGAAATTGTTTAAAAATTTTTTTGTATGTAGTAAACAGATCAATAAAACTATATGCCAAGTTTCACAAGTTTACCGTTGTATACTTTCTTCACAAAAAAATTCCCAAAAAGCGGTAAATTTTGCGAAAAAAAAGACAATCCCCCCTTAATCGAAAACTTTTCATTTTATGAGCAGTTATAACGAAATTTTTCACTGTAAATTCATTTCTTAAGTTCAAATACCTACAACTTTTGGATAAAACAATGTTTTTTAAATTCCGTACGTACTTCTCTAGGTATTCTAATGTAGATTGACGAGAATTTTTGCTTTTTGTTCTAGGTAAAAAATTGTGGATGCTAAAAGTCACGCCGCGAAGCGCCTAAAAAAAGATAACAAAAGAAAATATTAGTACTCGACCATTTTGTACATGGAAAAAAAAATTTCTAACAGCTTGATATTCATACTAAATAGATGTCCAATTAATTTTATGAGTGAGTCACTTTTTCATACGGAAAAAAAATTGTTAAATTCGCACATTATTTTTTAGCCAATTTCGATAATGCAGTTTTGAGAAAAACGCGTTTGAAGTTCACGCCCGCTCCGAATCCGAGCGGTGAGGCACAGCGTTGACGGGCTGGAACATTTGAAGTTGGTCAAATTTCGCTTTGAAACTTTAGGAAAATATTCTACATATATAGTTCTATCGTTAAAAAAAAGGAATGGATTTTTTTATCGTTGTAAATGTATATCCCGCCTTAACGGCTTAGGCTACTGTAACGACACCAAAATCAGAGTTATGAAAAAAAATCTATTTTAAAGGACTAAGAAACATGATCGAAAAATTGTTTGGACATTTATTTGTATGTATATCAACAAAGTTTTCTACCAAATTTCATGAAAAAATATGAATAATTAAAGAAGTTATCAATTATCTCGTGGAGGACCTTTGAACGTGAGGGACTCCACGGGGTACTCGATTTTGGCCACCCGGTGGATCTGAAACAAAAAAAAACGAGTTTTTTTTCTGAAAATATATAATCTTGGCTAGTAATTGACCCACAATCTTTTTGTTATCGTGTTTCAATAAACAAAAAAAAATTATTGACTATATTTTCGATTTTTCGAGGACAAACGACATTATTATTGTTAATAACTGATGGAAAAAAATGTTAAGAAGAAAAACGCCGGTCAAGACTGAACTACTATAACACTGAATATATCTGCCAAATTTAAAGTCAATCGGTTCATTAGATGTTGAGAAATCGTGTACACCGTTTTGAAAAACTTCCACGGGCTCCACGGTGTACTTGATATTGGCTATCAAGTTGATCCGAAATAAAAAAAAAACAGTTTTTTCTGAAAATATATAATATTGGCTAAGACTTGACCGAGATTTTTTTTGCTATCGTGTTTCAATAATCAATAAAAAAAATTTGAATTTTTTTTTTCGATTTTTCGAGGAAAAACGACATTATTATTGTTAATCACTGATGAAAAAAAAAAATGGTAAGAAGAAAAGCGTCGGTCAAGACTAAACTCCTATTACACTGAATACGTGTGCCAAATTTCAAGTCAGTCCGTTCATTTGATGTCGAGAAATCGTGTACACCATTTTGAAAAATATAGTTTGGAGAAAAACGCGTTCCTAGAAAAACAGTTTTACTAGCAGTTCTATAGTTGTAATCATGAGTTTACATTCAATCTGGGATTCCTGCACGATATGTTGGACCGTTCTCCAATTTGGGTCGCCTCAAGTGACGAACGAGAGTTTTGAAATTTGCACAGTAGCGTAACGCCTTAAAGTACTCACAAGGTACATCACTTAAGTATCGGCCTTCGATTTTGTTGGAACTCATATATGTGATAAAGCATTGGAAACTAATAAGCACGTTTTTTTTATCGCCGGTAAATGGGGTTCGGGGGGGGAGGGGCTCAAAGAAAGGTGCGTCGTGGGGTGATTGCGCAAGTTCACCCATAAGCAGTCCACCGATCTGTATGAAACGAAAACCAAAATTCTTCTAATGCAGAGTGATAAAAAATCCACTACAGAAGCACTATTGCCCCTGAAAACAATAAAACAGTGTCTAATAGTTTGCAATGCTCAGTCACATATATGAGGTTCAACAAGATCGAAGGCGAACACTGATGCTCCTTCTCAGAACGAGTGCAGTTGTTTTCCTATTTAAAGCGGGATATACATTTAGACGGAAAAAAAGCAATTTTGGGGAATTTTCTTAAACGAATATATAATTATTCTACATTTATCAAACTGTAGGTATACTTTAATAGTATATTTAAGTATACAAAACAATCTTTTTAAATTTATTTATCATGAAAATGGCGGAGCTTTGGCAGAATGTTGCAAGGTTAGAACATGTATAGTTTCTATTTGACAGTAATTAAAATTAAGAAAATGCAAATTCCAGAGAATGGCACGCACTTAAAAATAAAAATCAACAAAATAATTTCTGTAAAATTTGCATTGAGAGAGTACTTTTTTTCCAATTAAAAAAAAATCGTCGTCAAGTAGAAGGTAGCGATATTATCAATATTTCTATCAAATTTCCACTCAATCGGCCTAAAGCGGGTGCGTGAATTAGAAGGTCTAGAAAAGCGTTTTTTCGGGAATTTTTTTAGAAGGGAAAAAACAAGTGAGCCCAGTAAACATTGAGGTATCTTTACATGTATATTTGAAGTGTATAAAAAAAATGTTCAACATAAAACAATCAATGACTGCAGATTTTTCTGCGGGAAAGATGCAGCTCGTAATTCTTGACTGACCCAAATAAACCAAAAATTTTTCATTTGTCATATATTTTTCTTCTAGGTGAATGAAGAAAAAGCTGCAAAAATCGTGAAATTATAACTTTGCTCAGGTTTAAAAAAATGTGTGTTAAAAAAAGGTAAATCTGCAGAATTAGGGCTGCAGCTCAAAACCGCTCCAATTTTTTTTCCTAAGTTTGTTATCAGTAAAAATGATACCCCATGTAAAATCATGGTGGGGGAGGCCAAAATTTCCCATAAATCATGGAAAAATTGCTGAACCTATGGGATTTTTAAATTTGCTAAACGGGGGACAAAATACCGTGGGACGTGAAAAAAAACGTGGCGACAAAATAACGCATCTGCGGACATTTCACACTTGTGTTGGGGTGGGAACAGGAGGAATTGGAAAAAAAAACTTTCTTCATTGGAGATAATGTAAATTATTATTAAAAAAAAATGATTAGCTGTCAGAGCTGATGTCAAAGAAATTCCTGATTGCTGTGAATAAATAATGAATACCGCTCCGTGTGGTTTGGATAATTTCGGCGGAATAAAAATTGTTTGAAATTGCAAACTTTACGGATAACTTTCTTCCCGATTCGTTCTTCGTGACGTCGTTGACAACGCCGGGTAATATTACTCTCACTGAGCGTAGCAGGATTCCGGCAACTCGTGCACATCACTTCGCGTTTTAACACGCCATGATTTTGTAAAAAAATTATACTGTCTTTTCGAGATTGAAATTTTATAATAGCATCGGTAAGCGAAATAATACATCCGTCGCAATCCATTATTTCGTGAATACTGGCTTTACAAATATATTTACCTTCTCATAATGTTATTATGCTCTGAGGTCGCTCTTTTCATTCCTTCTTACAATGCTAACTATCTGATATTTACATTTTTTCGTTTAGTCCAATCAATTCATAGTATATAGTCCGCGCGCGCGCGTGTGTGTGTGTGTGTGTGCATATGTGTGTGTATATGACTGACGAAGGTTTATTTTCAAATACCCAACCCTCAACATAAATGTGAAATGTCCGCAAATACGTTATTCTGTCCCCCGTTTTAGTAAATTTCAAAATCCCATAACTTATCGATTTTATGGAAAATTTCGGCCTCCTCGCCACAATATTACATGGGATGTCATTTTTTAGTGATAACAAACATTAGAAAAACATTTGGAGCGGTTTTGAGCTGCAGCCCTTATTCTGCAGAGACCCAAAAAAACACTTTAACGTGCTAGAAAAATGATTTAAAAATACTTTTCCCATGACTTTTATAATTCACTTACAAGGAGCATCCCTTAGGTGACACCCATCGATTTTGTTGAAATTTGGATATGTTATAAAGCACCGAAAACTAAGCGATACGTATTTTTTTTATCGACGGAAAAACGGTTTTAACGGCTGAAACGCACCCTAAAAAATGAGGATGTTTTTCGTTTTTCGTCGATAGTGTTTTAACGGTACGAGATATTAAAAAATCCAAATAGCAACAATGTTTATTTTTTTTGTGCACTATACATTGGAGATGAGAACGATAACGTTATCGACGAAAAACGAAAAAACCCCTATTTTCGAGGGTTCGTTTCACCCCTTAAAACCGTTTTTCCGCCGATAAAAAAGTACGCACTGCTTACTTTTCGGTGCTTTATAACATATCCAAATGTCAACAAAATCGAAGGTTGCCACCTGAGGGATGTTCCTTGTTAGAAGAGATTTTCATAGTGAAGAAAATAAACTTTGGTTTGATTCAATAGGTCGTTTAGTTTTTTTTGCTATCACGCCCGCCAATTTAGAAAAGTCGTGAGAATGAGAACTGGAGAAAACGCGCTTCAAAGTTTTCAATAGAAGAAAATATATCAATCGCTTCTCTGCTTTTGGCCTCGTATCTTCGAAAAAATTTACAATTGGCCTCTGCAACTTTGTAAATATATTCTTGGATAGTTTATCTATCGATTTAAGCAATCAAAAAAACGATGTTTCGGACCTTCCAATTCTGGCTCAGGCCTTAATAAATGCAATGTGAACTTTTCAAGAAGCCTGCCGCGATCCTCATTGGATTTTTCGCAGCGTGTCCTTGCTGCAAAAAGAGTCGTACCTATTCATAAAGCTGCAAGATCAAAAGAGCAATTCTTGTGCAATTCTTTCAGGTGAAATTCGAGCTCTACAGCAACAAACGCACGGCTCTGTACGTCACGATGTTTCGGGTGTACGCGACGATCGCGATGGTGATGTCGACACTGCTGTTTTACTGGCTGTACTACAGTACTCACGACTGCTGGCAAACCGATTTGGCCCAAGAGCTGTACAGACTCGTAATTCTCGACTTCGTCATCTCGATCGTCGGTAATTTCGTTGTGCAAGCAGTGCACCACTCGCTGCATCGTTTCTTTCCCCGCAACGTGAGCGCGCCGAAGTTCCAGATAGCAACGAACACGTTGAATCTTCTGTACAATCAGATACTCTTCTGGGTCGCGTTCTACTTCAGTCCACCGTTGTCCCTCGTTATCGTCGTGAAGATGATACTGACTTTTCACATTAAAAAGTTCGGCCTCGTACGACACTGCGAGCCACCCTCGACCTCGTGGCGCGCCGCCCAAACGCAAACGCTCTTTCTCGCACTCGCGTTTCTCGCCATGACCGCCATTCTCGTTACCCTCGGGTACGTAATGACGAGCGTCAAGAGCGGCGGATGCGGACCTTTTCGCGATCACGATTACACCTGGGAAGTCGTCATCGATCACATACTCAATCTACGGAGGGACAGCAACTTTTGGATCGTCGTTACGAATCTCGCCAAGCCCGGAATGGGAGCGGCCATTCTCATCGCTATGTCGTAAGTTGGGATGAATAACGCGTATGAGGCATTCTTCATCAACTGGGCCACGGTTTTTTCAACCGCTCCAATTTTTTTTTCAAAATCTGCTCGTTTGAAATATTCGTCAACAGAAACGTCTGTGATTTTTTAAAGATTTTTTTAGGCGTCCGTTCAGGATTTTCAATTTTTCATTGCGAACACTGTATCCGAAAAAATATTCATCAAACAAAAAAAAACATAGGAATAAAAACTTTTTATTTTTTCCGCTTTATCGAAAAAAATCAAAATCGTAATTTTTCTGCGTTGAGAAAATTTAATTTTGGCGAAAAAATGAGAATAACATTTTTTTAAACTTAATAACACACTTTCGATTTTGGTACAAATTTTACAGGATGTCTGTCATTGGGTAAAGGGCCATTCATAAAACACGTGACGCAAATTTTATCAATATTCGACCCCCCCCCCCCCCTCTGTGACGTTTCGTGACGGGTGCCGGTGCCCCCCCCCCTGCCGCTCCTGAAAATTACGTGACATGGAGCCCGACCCCCCCCCCTTCTGCTCTCGTTGTTCTTTGAACAAAAAGAAGCAAGTAAAATACTAAAACCATTTTAATAAGCTATTTCAGAACGAACAATTTATATTGTTTACTTTAAGTAAATATATATGTAATATATAAAAACGTATAATTTATACGTGGGGTCGTCCATTAAGGCCTTAGGCCACTCTAGAGGCCGAAAAAATAGGCTTTATGGGGATTTTTTTTCAGAAAAACTACAAAATAAATTGAGATTACAAAAAAGGGTGTTTATCATACATATCAGTGACTGTATACAATAATTTTTTTGAAGCGATTAATTTCAAAATGGCGGCTGTGCAGCGTTTATCTCAAAACTGCATTTTTTAAGTTGGCCAGAAACATAACTCAGACAATTTTCAACCGATTCAATTGAAATGTTGAATATATCTTGAAAAATACATTGTTTATGGAAGTACCTAGGATTTTTTTTATATTGCATAGTTCATTTGTTATTAACAATTATCTGACGAAATTTCACACTTTCCAAAAATTTGCCTCAAAAATGGTCAGATAATTTTTAATAACAAATGAATTATGCAATCTAAAAAAAATCCTACGTACTTCCATAAACAATGCATTTTTCAAGATATATTCAACATTTCAAGTGAATCGGTTGAAAATTGTCTGAGTTATGTTTCCGGCCAACTTAAAAAATGCAGTTTCGAGATAAACGCTGCACAGCCGCCATTTTGAAATTAATCGCTTCAAAAAAATTATTGTATACAGTCACCGATATGTATGATAAACGCCCTTTTTGTAATCTCGATTTATTTTGTAGTTTTTCTGAAAAAAAATCCCCAAAAAGCCTATTTTTTCGGCCTCTATCGTGGCCTAAGGCCTTGATGGACGACCCCACGTACATTAATAATAAATAATTTGATAATCTTTTATCACGATGCACCTAGAATGCAATGTGTTCCCGAGGATATTTCAGGTGAGTCTCAATCGATATCAGAGAAGTTGCGACTTCCTTGTAGTCGGAAATTTGGGTGGGCAGTACAGAACATTTTCAGCGTCTCAGTATCACCCTTTTCCAGATTTAATATGCTTATAGCGTCTCGTGACTTTTGCTCGACCCGCCTCCCAACCCCCCTGTGACAAAGTGTGACGATTTGCCTGACCCCCCCCCCCCCCCCTCACTGCGTCACGTGTTTTATGAATGGCCCCTAAAGGGTCTGCGAAAAAAAATTCAGAATGGGACCTGCAATGGTTAGTATGAAAAAAAATAAAAACCCTGCGAAATCTCATAAAAACCCTGCCAAAATCTCATAACCGCATATATGCGGTTATAAAAACCCTGCGAAATCTCATGACCGCATATATGCGGTTATGAGATTTCGCAGGGTTTTTATTTTTTTTTATCTGAACCATTGCAGTTACCATTCTGAATTTTTTTCGCAGACTCTTTATCCACCGACAGATATCCTGTAAAATTTGTACCGAAATCGAAGGTGTGTTATTAGGTTTAAAAAAATGTTATTCTCATTTTTTTGCCAAACTTCAATTTTCTCAATGCAGAAAAATTATGATTTTGATTTTTTTCGATAAAGCGGAAAAAATCAAAAGTTTTTCTTCTGATGTTTTTTTTTCTTTGACGAATATTTTTTCGGATACAGTGTTCGTAATGAAAAATTGAAAATTCTGAACGGATGCCTAAAAGAATCTAAAACAAATCACAGACGTTCCTTTTGACTAATATTTCAAACTGGCAGATTTTGAAAAAAATTGGAGAGGTTGAAAAAAAGTGGCCCAGTTGATGTAGAATTCCTCACATGGAAAATCGGGAAATCTCAGGGAATTTCTTTCCTCCCGGAATAGTCAGGGAAGTCAGGGAATTTTCTCAGAATTTAATTTTCTGCAAGAATTACGAAAAATGAAACCGACTTGACAAAAAAACTGAACAGTATAAAAATAAATATTTTTGTATATTTTTAATATATATATATTATTCTTCATTATATGCAGAAAAAGTTATGTCAGTGCCAAACATTGAAGAAAAGAAAATGAATACTGATTTATTGTAAAGCTCTATACATTTGCATTCGATCTGTCGATACACAACCACATCATTATTATTATAGATAAATGTTTACATCGTATCTTTCCACGGTATACCCTGTAAGAGTGCTTACACCTACAGTACCGGACAAAAAAAAGTACGCACCGTTCAATTTCCATTTATGTGCTATTCTCATTCCAAACATCATCAATAAACCAGACTTTGAGCAGTCATGACGAAAGTTCATTGTTTTGCCTTTACGCTGCTGTTGAAGCAATGTTACAAATATTCGAAACCAGAAAGAGAACGGTTTCAGCGCGAAGAGTGCCTGTTATATGCTGGACAAAAAAAAAGTACGCACCCAAGGTTTATATATTCTCATCAGTGACAACAAAGCGATTTTCTCCCGACAAAGTTTAGCAAGGCAAACGGAATGTAACCATACAGATTTGACGATTTTTCGGCCAGTTATCGATTTTCTGTGTTCGCGTACGGTAGCAACAAATCCGCGATGCCGAAAATTGCAATTCAAGTGCGACAACTGGTAATTAAAGACCAAAAAAAGGTATTTCTAAAAGAGAAATTGGTCGAAAATATGACATAAGTGAAGGTGCAGTGAGAACAAATATGCGAGAAGTTCAAGGAATTAGGTATAGTCGATGATAAAAATGGACGAGGTAGAAACAGAAAAACAACTGCATTGGACGATCGCTAAATTATCAGGGAGGTAAAGAAAAATCCGACGATTACTAGCCGTGTAATTCTCGAAAATACAGGCCTGAACATTTCCGACCGAACAGTCCGTAGGAGACTTCGAGGAGCAGGCTTAAAAAATAGTTTTGCACAACGTCGCCCTCTGATTCGCAAAGCAAATAAAACCAAGCGCCTCGAGTTTGCAAAAAAATACGTGAATGAGCCGATTTCGTTTTGAAAAAAAGTTGTTTGGAGTGACGAGAGCAAGTTTGACTTATTTTGGCATAAACGACGATCACGCGTTTGGGTTAAGCCCGGAGAACAGCTTGTTGAAAAAAATATTCAAAAGATTATCAAACACGGAGGGGGAAGTGTTTTAGTGTGGGGGTGTTTTGCGTGGTCAGGAGTGGGAAATTTGGTTCCAATCAACGGTATTATGACCGCCGATGTTTACATTGATATCATAAACGAAAATCTGGAGGAATCACTGCCAAAGATCGGTCTGCAGGATGAATTCATCTTTCAACAAGACAATGATCCTAAACATACGGTTCGAAAATCATCGGCCTTTTTCCGTTCTTCGCAGATCAAACTTTTGGATTGGCCAGTACAATCGCCAGATTTCAATCCTGTAGAAAACCTGTGGTCTATTTTGGACCAAAATGATAATAAGGGCGACGTAACAAACAAAGAAAAGCTTTTTGATGCTTTGCGGGAGACCTGGGACAATATCGACGGACAGCAAATTCACAAACTTGTAGAAAGTATGCCTCGGCGTTTACAGGCTGTTATCGAAGCAAAAGGTGGTCACACAAAATATCAGATGCGCGATGTGATGACATATTTTCTTTTTTTCTTTGGGTGCGTACTTTTTTTTGTCCAGCCTAACATTGGCAGCCTACGCGTTGAAATTGTTTTCGTTCAGCTTTCGAACATTTTTAATGATGTTTCAGTGAAAATTTAAACGTGAACTTATAAAGTGTCGTTGAAACAGCTGAGGAAGTACTCCATTAACTATTTTCTCAAGTACAATAGCACCAATATTGAATTTTGAACGGTGCGTACTTTTTTTTTGTCCGGTACTGTATACTCCCTCCCACCTTCTCTTCACCTTTACACTGGTTCTTACAATTTGTTTACATGGCTTTCCGTTTTCGCAACATTTCAATACACCGGTATTTCCTTCTCTTCGCGCTACCTGCTTCGTCAATATCTTAAGGATGTTGTGTCCAAAATTGAAAATGGTAATAAAATTTTAAAAATTTGATACGTCATTATGTAAAACATTTGAAAGGTTGTGTAAAAATTTCACGACGATTAGGAAGCTGGCTACTGAGAAATTACAATTCACAAATTACACGCAGCCTTATGTTTCCAGTGTCCTGAAGTAACTTTGCAATTATTATGAATGAAGTAACTTTGCCAATATTTATGAATGATCGTTTTTTTATTTCAAATATATCAAAAACAAAGGTGGCTTTATGGTGCAAGAAACGACGTCGTCCGTGAACGAAAATGAGTATTTGAATTTCCCGCTACTTTCATTTACTTCAAATTTTTTAAATTTTATTGCCATTTTCAATTTTGGAACATCCTCAAATTCCTTTAGGTACGCGCATATCTGTTTGACCGGCTTCTTTCTCACTGATTCTTCTAATTTTTGTCTTAGTTCTTCCCCCTCTTTGTTCTCCAGCACTTCTTCCAGTTTTTCCACTACTTCCGCTCCGATTTTTTCCGTCACCGCTTTGCAACCACAAATGCGTTCCACGCTCTCTTCCTCCCCCCCAAACATTCGGCAGTCGATGTCTCTGTACCCCTTGTTACCTTATTTCCCTACATTCCCGCACCTTATCCTTGCCCACAATTCCTTTGTTTTCCCACTGAGATCCTTCATTTCCCAATATTTTTCCCTTTTTGCGTTTCCTTATCTGGCTCTGTATTCTTTGCATTACGTCGAATTGTCGATTTTGCACCAGTCGTTCTGAATTTCTTGTTCCCTTTTGATTTTTATACCCCTTTCGACTTTCTGCTCTATTCTTTTCACATTCTCGCTTCTTATTGTCTGCCATATTCCTCCTTCTCTCACTTCCCGCATGGCATTATCCAAGTCCTCCCCCCATTTTGACGGGTTTCCATTAAGGGGAGATATACACCTAGGAGCCGGAAAAAGGTCATTTTTGTGAATTTTTTTAAGGAAAACTTTTTGAAATTTCGGATTGGGGTTTTAATTATCTAAAAGTATATACATTCAAAAATATGTTTAATTTTCTTTATTTAAAAATATCGAAAATATACAAGGATATTGTATGATCCTTGGAGCGTCGTAAAAAAATCTGCGTACACGGTACCCACTGGCGTTTCTTCAAAAATCATCTGAAAAAAATAACCAAAAAGATTATTAAATTAGATACTATAATCTAGTACTTGTCATAGCCGATTTCGAAAATATCGATTTATGACAAAATGGCGGACGTTTGAACATAAATAGTGATTTTTGGGCCAAAAATTAGTTATTATTTTGCCTATAAAACAAAAACTAAGTAACGGAGAAAAAAATCCTATGACAAGTACTAGATAATGGTGTATAGAATAACCACAAAAAACCTCAAGGCAACCGGTTCATTGGTTTTCGAGAAATTTTGGGTACCGATTTGAAAAACGTGGTTTTGAGAAAAAGGCGTTTGAAAATTTGGGAATGAATAAATCATGAAATTTGTCAACTTACATGGAATCATCGATACCAGGCCCATAGTGTAGGTCTTCTACGGTCGACGGAATGTTCATAGCTTCTAAATCCTCGACCTCGACCATCTAGGTGTATATCTCACACACCTTCGGCCACCTTCCTTCTTCCATCTTTATTACTTCTACCAGAAATTGTGCCGCTCTCTTCCAGGCCTCTATTTCCACCCCTCTGCATCCCGCTTCCATTCCCCAAACATAATTTGGTGTGTTCGGACTGATTCCCATAGTCATTTTTACGTATTTTCCCTGCCATCTTTCCAAGATTTTCCTCTTCCTCCATCTCCATACTTCCGCTCCATATAACATCCCACTTTTTACGATTGCCTTCATCAGCTGTAATCTTCTTTTTAAGCTGCTCATCTTTGCTCTTTCGAACACAGCCTAAGTTGCGTTGGTCACCTTTTTCTAAATTTTTTCTGCTATGATCTTTAAATTATTTTCAAAGGAATTTCCTGTGGAGAACCATACCCCTAAATACTAGTACTCTTTGACTATTTCCAGTTCTTGTTCCCTGTACTCCCATTTTTCCCTTTTTTTTTCGTCCCCCGTTCTGGAATATCATTATTTTTGAAAAACCGAATACTAATTCACTGTAAAGCTCTATACATTTGCATTCGATCTGTCGATACACAACCACATCATTATTATTATTATAGATAAGTGTTTATATTTATTTTTCATTTAATGTCACCGGCATAAAAAATTCTGTTTATAATAAAGAACAGGTTCTGCATTTGCTTATAATGTATTTTTTTTTACTCTACAAGGTTTAAATTATTTTTTGAATTGCAGTTTTTGACAATTTTATTTCAACTTTTAACATTACCATATATTTGATCTTAAAAAAATTATCTTATCGAGTTCAACATAGTTTTTCAATAGAAGGATCGAATAGAGAATTTCTTTTGTTTCTTTCAAGTCGGTTAAAAATGTCATTTTTTTACAAAAATAATTCATTGCTATTTCGACGTATATAATTTTTCCCGTATAATTTGTAACGTTTACAAATATTATTATGGTTGAAGCGAGACTTAACTTGTGGTCGTTAACTTAAAAAAAGATATATACATTTAACGAAAACAAAGTGTTCTTTATTTGGCCCTAATCTGGGTCATTTGCAAAACCTGGATTTTTTGCAAAACCTGTATGGCAAACCTGGTAAAGTCGGGGAATTTCTGAATGCATGACAACCCTGTAGATCAAAATATTCTGAGAAGCGCATATCGATATAATATTTTTGGGGATAGTTTGTTATTTATTTTGAAGAGTGTCAATAGCAGAATATTCATGCAAAGTTTCAGTTAATGTGATTGTATTGTTTTTAAATTATTCATTATTTTGTGCAAACAGTTGTTAAAAATACTCAAATATGGAGACAAGTTGTGCTTGAGGCGACAGTGCTGGCTTCGAAATGCTTGACATTTTCGCAATTTCCGTACGCTCATAAATTAGCGCGTTATTTTTTGAAAAATCGCAGTAATACGTTCCTCCAATTGGACGCGTAAAATGTTTGTCTCCGATTTTGTTATTTAGTTATTCAGAATGTCATTCAGATTTTGAAAATGTTTGATTATTTTTTACAAGAAAAAAGTGTAATTAAAAAATATTGATGGATTAGAGTCTGGAAAATTTTCGCAAATTCTGTTTTTGTGGCTTACAGTGAAAAAAATCGCAAAAAAAACGTGCTTAGAATTTTCGCCAGTAGTGTAAACATTAAAAAATAAGATAGGTCGCTCAGCAAGGAGCAGTATTTTGCAAGTATCGATAATTATCAATGTTTTACACTCAACATTTTTTAACACTACCGAAAATGGGCCAGATAGAATCTTGTCAAATTAAAAATCGTTTTTTTAAATATCTTTTTCCCAAAAGTAATAGTTTTACAGTAACCGCCATAATTATTATTATGTAATAATTCCGTATTTTTAAATGAAACGATTGCAAGCACGGAGGTCGGGGTTTCGTCAAAATATTAATATCGCTCGATACCCCAGCCATTTGTCACTGTCGTTTTGTTTTTAATCAACGATTTCCGATTTCAGAATGACCGTCTATTATCTGTGCGCCAAAGCCCAAGCGAGAAAAGCGTTGGTTCGCATACTTCGCGAAATGTTGGTTCTGCAGTCACGTGACAAAGATTTTTTGCTGAAGGAATTCTCCAAAGTCGCTGACGAAAGTAAGTTTGTGCCTATTTGCCAATTTTTGCGCAGCGAATTTTTTTTGCCTCTGAATTGGGTGCGTCTGCGTGAGCGAGCGAAATGAAATAATACAAATTATAATAAGAATTGAGAAATGATCACGATGAATATACATTTTAAAAATAATACAAAATTAAAATAAGAAGCGAATATAATATTAATAAAATCGCTGTTTACAAATTGTGCAAGTAAAAGAAAGAAAAGCGAAATAATTATTATAAAATTGCAGGTTAGAAATAATGAAAATGATGAGAAGGATGATAAATAGTAATAAAATCGCAGCTTACGCTGGAAATCCGAGGGGTAAGAACGTCGAAGTTGAGTCGGGTTTATATTTAACGGATTATACCTAGCGCATGGCGAGAAAAACGAGGAACTTTCGCGATTTTTTGTGGGCGAACGTGTGCAAGTTTTCAATTTTTTAAATACATTATAGAGTATGGCTTTAACCGTTTCTTCACACACTGGGTCATTTTGACCCGGACAAATTTGAAATAAAATGCTCACTTTCCCAAAATTGAAAGTTTTCAATCATTTTTTACAACAATTGAATTTAGTACTTTCCGAATTTTAATTATGCAGACATATTAAGAAACGTTTAAATGGTATTCCGGATGTTTGTCAATAAAAACAGACCGAAGGGTTCTTAAGGGCAGGTGGATGAAGTACTATCCGGGTTAAATCGAGTGTGTCAAAATCGTGGCCAAATGTAAGTGTGTCAAGGAAGGGTTAAGGCCTTAGGCCACAGTAACGCGTATAAAATCATGTGCGAATTTAACAATTCTTTTCGTATGAAAAAGGGATTCACTCATAAAATTAA
Organism: Ophion ellenae; assembly: GCA_963210295.1. Taxonomy (NCBI): domain Eukaryota; kingdom Metazoa; phylum Arthropoda; class Insecta; order Hymenoptera; family Ichneumonidae; genus Ophion; species Ophion ellenae. Next base: position 41,944,189 of record OY723386.1, on the reverse strand, counting down.
CTACGCATCTATTTAGTATGAACATCAGCTGTTAGAGAATACATACATTTTTTTTATGTACAACATTAAAAAAAAAAACTAAACGACCTATTGAATCAAACCAAAGATTATTTTCTTCAGTATGAAAATCTCTTCTCAGTGAATTAAAAAAGTCGTTGAAAAGGTATTTTTAAATAATTTTTATAGCACGTTAAAGGGTTTTTTTAAACACATTTTTTTTTCAAACTTGAGAAAAGTTATAATTTCACGATTCTTTCAGCTTCTTGTTAATTCACCCAGAAGAAAAATATGTGACAATTGAAAATTTTATTGGTTTATTTGGTTCAGTCAAGAATTACGAGTTGCATCTTTCCCGCCGATTGGGGACTGCAGTGGCAAGATGCACATGGGATAGGCTGATCAATCTGCAGTCGTTTATCGTTTCATGTTGAACATTTTTTTATACACGAAAAGATACCTCAACGTTTACTGGGCTCACTTCTATTTTTCCCTCCTATAAAAATTCCCGAAAAAAAAGCGTTTTTTTGGACCCTCTTATTCAGGCTCCCTTAAGTATCTTTTACGATTTTTGTATGGAAAAATATTTATAAATGTGTCTGAGTGGGATATAAAAAAAAGCAAAGCGTTGTGTAATGAGGGATACAAGAATATGTTTAGATGTGGTAAATATCTAAATAAATACATGAAATTATCTACCGCTTGAACGAAGGATTTAATAGAATATTAACTTTTCAAAAATGGCCCGAGCCCAAAGTCGAAACATATATTTTCGGTGAAAAAAACGCCCTATTTTCGTTGATAAAAAAACGATGCATCAAAAAAAAATCCTTTGTTCAAGCAGTGCTTTTTGATATGTAACAGAAGCTGGTAAAACCTGAAGTTGCAGTCATTTTGGAGATATCGTGGCCACCGATCTTGAAAAAGTCACTTTAAGAAAAACGCGGTTAAAGTTCGCCGGTTTTGATCGGATCGACTTGAAATTCTCAGTGAATATTCTTAAAATCTCACATTTTGAGAATCCGCCGAAAACCAGAAAAACTATTGTTCAACAATTTCTAGACGTAAGCCCTCAATATATATAAATATATCTTTCAATAATATATAATAATATATAATAATAATAATTAAATTATATATACGATAATTTTTTTGCCATCCATCCGCGCTTCAAATCGAAGTTCCCTGAAGATTCTTCAATAATGTGTCTTTCTTTTTCAGATTGGTTACGACGCAGGGCAAATTTTGATTTACAACGCGAGACCTCTTCTGCCCTTCCCGATCACATGGAAATGGTGAAATTATCGAAGCGTGCCAGCAGGTCGGGAAGGCAAGCGGCTGGTGATTCCTCGAGTATCGAAAGTCCAAGCACATCTAGACACAGAAAATAATTTCTCAACGGACCTTGCGATCCTTCGGACTTTCTCGCACAATGGAACCGATGAAATTCAATTCTTCCACTTGAGCTTTGTGACGTTGCAAAGATCTACTGACTGACTGGTTGATCGTTCCAGCAACGTTTTCGCATACGTACATTATTTCCAATTGTTAATTATTCGCGCTGTTTTTATATTTGTATGTCTTTATTTTTGTGTCACGCGATCAGGAGCTTCCGCAACAAATGCCAAAGTTTAACTTCGTTATCTATCCGTTCGGATACATGAATATTAGGGTGGTTTAAAAAAATATATATTTTTTTGCGGTACTCAACGAAAAATGTTACTAGGTTATGAAAAAGTCATCCATACAACATTTGAGAGGTCGAAACATTTTTTTAGATAGTGCTCAACTTGCTCAAACGACTTTTAATTTTTTTTCTCGATTTTTCGTCAATTTTTTTCCCCCGCCAATAGACATAATAATATAAATCAAATAATTTATCCAACTTACGTTGAAAGAGATTTTCGTTGAACGATTGAGTTTGATTTTTCGGTAAATAATGTTTTCAATGCTGCCCACTCCAATCTGAATTTTTGTAACCTTTTGAAATTGATGCAAGGTTGAAAAATTCCTATTCCCGTTTCGCTCCAAATATTAGTTATTTTGTGGATAACGTTTTGTGTACTCCCTCGAGCAGAAAATTTAAGAGTATTATGATGGTGAAAGAATAGACTTAATGCTTCTCTATTCGTGAGTAATTTTCGCTCCACAAATTCTTCGATTTCCGACTCTATCGGATAAATTTCGGCACTTTCACTATCGTCCAAACCCGCGATCATTTTTTACATTTTTATTTTCGCGTGTACTGTGACGTACCTCGATATAGCAACTACTGGAAACAGTCAAGTGAATCGCGAAAAGAACTCACGGGCAGTCAGAGAAACAAAGGTGCAGTAGCGTCAACAGCGCCGCGGTTTGTAACTCTCGGATCCGTATGACTTTGTTTTCTTACTCCAAAACAACATATTACTCAAAAAAAAAACACGCATACTTGTTAGACGTTCAGTGATGTAAACACCGTGTTCTTGTTCATCAAGTGGTTGATATCATTTTCACAACCGAATCACATATATTGATTCTTAATCTGCAAATACAAATTGTTTATGGCAACAAAATATTTAAATAAAAATTGTGTATTGTTACAGAAAAAATAGAATCAAGACTTACATTGGATCGCGCACCAACATTTTCTGCATCGAGATAAAAAAAATTAATACTTCGATAATCATGAAAAAAAACATGAAAAAGGCGTCTCAGCACTAACTAAAAAATTGTTTAGAACCCTCAAATTTTGCAAAACTTTCTTTTTCTTAACATACTGGAATTTTCCGTTGAGAAAAAAAATCGATTTTTTTTAACCACCCTATTGAATATATATATATTTATATATTTTTCGTACGACTCTGAGTTTCAATGAGAAAATACGAGTCTGTTGTACACAACGTTCCAATATTTCTTCCAAGTCCAATAGAGTGAACGAACTAGCGAACGGACGAATAACGACACTGTAGGATTCCAATGGACTGTAAAATGAAAATATTATGGAAACAAACTTTTTAATTGCTATACGTAACAAGCGATATTATTCTCATAGTAGAAAAAAATATTTGCAGTAATTGCAACAAATAATATTGGCGGAATTGATGAATAAGTAGCGAAATTACTTAAACGTCAATGAATGGATTAAGGGGTCTTCTCACTTTAGACGCTAAAAAAGGCTATTCTCATCATTTTTTCGATAGGTTTATATTATAGACATTGATATAAAAGTTGTTATACTTAATAAAAACACTTTCGAAATACATAAAATAAAATTTTTATGTATTTATGTAACCCAAACCAATTTTAAACGCGTTTTTCTCGAAACAACGTTTTTCGACGGCTTGTTGATAAAATCTTCGAACCTAATGAACCGATCCTTATGAAATGTTAAGCACATATTCTTGACAACTATAGCTATAGCACATATTAAGGATTTAAAAACTTTTTGATATTTACTATTTTTTTTTGCCAAAAACGGCGAAAAGAAACACTTTTTTTGTTTTTTTTTTCGAAAAATTTCCGTCATTTTTTAATTTTTGCATATATAAAAAGTCGTATGGCATGCGCTATAGGCATTAACATACTGAATTCAAAACCGTTTGATTTTTTTGTTTCGGATGATCCATCTCCGAGATTTCATCAACAGCGCAGACCTACAATTTTTTTAGGACATTTTTTTTAACTACCATTTTTGTCTATAAATAGTGACTTAAAAAATTTATTTAAAAAATATGTATTTCGATAGTGTATTTATTACGCTGCAGCTAGCCGTCTGGTTATCGGACGAATACGCGTATGTTATTCGTCCGGATAGCGGCTCAGTTCAAGCAGTTCACGCTGTACAACGCCCCAAACAATCAAACCCAAACAACCAATTCCAAACGAACGAACCCGAACAAACATACCCAAACAAACAAACCCAAACAAAATGATAAAGATTTTATTCGGACGAATACGCGTAAATTATTCGTCCGGATAATTTGTTTAACAATTTAGCACATTCTATCCGGCCGATTATATATATGTTATTCGTCTGAATACTAGCTGATACGAATCACAATACTATGTACGTCTACTGGAAGTACGCCATGAACTGAGCCGCTATCCGGACGGGGAGACACTCCGTATTTATTAAGCGTAACAACTTTTATATCAATATGTATAATATAAACCTATCAAAAAAAAATCATGAAAATAGCCTTTTTTAGCGTCTAAAGTGAGAACACCCTATGAATCACCAGCAATCAGACACTCAAGCGCCAGTAAATGAACGTGTAGTGTAGATGAACGCTGTAAAGGATAACGATTTATTATTTATTTTTATCAAATGCTAGATTCGGAGATCACTGTGTTACACAAAGGTTACAATATATTTATATACACATGAGTATTATCCCTTCGACTGCACACTGGGTCATTTTGACCCCATTTCTTTTTTCAATTGCCTGTATCACACAATGGGGTAATCTATTCGGCCGCAGTGCGGCGCGCGAATGTACCCCCACTCCTATTCTACAGGTGGACACTCGGCAGCCATCTTACACCCTGCCCGTCTACTGAGGACAGCTGTCGAAAAAGGACCTGGGGTCGAAGCGACCCCGGTTATGCAGTAGCGCGGTGAAAGTGAAAACATTTTTTTTGTGAAATTTGGCGTTTTATTGCTACATGTAAGTGAGTTACGATAGAAAAAGCTCATAGATTTTTTTTTATTTCGCGCTACGATAGTAAATGATGCATTTATAATACCGATAATAAAACTAAAAGGAAGTGTCCGTTATGCAGGAGAGCTATGTGCAACGAGCACCGAATGTACTTATGCGTCGATTGCGGTAAATGTGAATGATAATAAGTCATTGAAGTAAAAAAATGCGGAAAATATTCGTTTTTAAGAATTAATCTGTCGAAGGAGTCGATTTTTTCCATTGTTCACTATCTCGAAAATGCTTAAATTCAAACCTCCGAATAAATATACTTTTTGGAAAGGCGGTCGACACTTTTTTTTCGTATCTACAAACGTTCGTCTTCAAAAACCTCCAAGGACTTTCTGTATATTTTGAAAAAGAAAATTATGATCTTTTTCGTGCAAGTACGTATTTTTCAACGCATCTCCCATTTCGAACGAATGTTTGGGCACTTAATTTTTGTTTTTCTCAAAAGATAAACTTCGGGTCATAAAATAAGGATGATTAGACCCAAAAACGTCTCTACAAAAAAAATGCATATTTACCGAAATACTCTGAAATGCATATTTACCGAAATAATCTGAAAAACGTCTGGGGTCAGATTGACCCCATATGCAGTCTACCAATCTGAATTAAACAAAAACCAACATTCCAATGTAAAGCGATGAAAAATCCACGACATAATAATTGGAAAAAAAATTAAGGCGTGACATGCATTTCTTTGAGGGATATTCACCCCCCTTAAAAACGTTTTTCCGCAGATGAAAATGATACGTGTTTGATAGTTTTGAATGCACATATCACATACATGAGTTTCAACAAAATCGAAGGCGAACACTTAAGGGGTTCAACAAAATCGAAGGCGAACACTTAAGGGGTCATATACAGTCAGGAGGCCCGAAAAGATCGAATTCTCAAGAATTTTTCTTGAGAAGACCTTTAAATCTATTAACGTAAAAATGTGTACACATATTATGGTAACGTTTAACTGTATTTTAACATTTTTTATTTGTAAAAATAATTATTTTGATAGCTGCTATAGCTTATCTCCGGGAGCACCTCTAAAAAAAGGGCGTCTTGCGGTGAGCACGATATCTCTGGACTGGATAATCTGAAATGAAAAAACCAAAAATATTTCGTTAACATAATGAATTATCTTGTAATTGATCGAAGGAATAAACAAAATAATAATTTTTAACAAAATGGCGGCTGTTCAAAAAAAATCGATTATTGACAAAAATTTGGGCCTTAAATTGTTTATAAAATGGAAAATATTTATCGGTGAGAAAAAACCTTCGATTAATTACTAAAAAATATACTTGAAAAGATTGTGTTAAAATTTGAGGCTGATCGGTTCGGCCGTTTCCGCGAAATCTTGCTCACCGACTTTAAAAACACAGTTTTGAGAAAAACGCGTTTAAAGTTTCAAAAGCACTTTCGAACGCTCTTACACGTCATTACAAATGTGCGTGTCACTTCGAGAATATTCGCCAGATTGACAAGAAATTTTCTGTGTGTGTACTTAAATATATGTACATTACGAAATCGTTTTTTGCTAATTTTAACTGTATATAACCCCTTAAGTGATGTTCTTTGTAAGTTGCGTGATGTGCAAGTACCATAAACTAGAAAAATTCCGTGTGGCGTCAAAATTCGATATTAAGGGGTTACCCCCACTTGCGATTTTGAAAAAAATCGATTTTTTTCATTGCATTTTTTTGAAGTATAAGTATCTGAGAATATGTCCTGAAAATTTCAAGTCGATCCGAACAAAATTGACTGAGATATGAGCGTTGAAAGAGAAGAATCCGCGTTGAAAGAGCGTTGAAAGAGAAACTTTAAACGCGTTTTTCTCAAAATGGCATTTCTGAAGTCGGTGACCAAGATTACTCGAACACTAATGAACCGATCTTCTTGAAATTTTGCAGGCTTATTTAATACATAAAAATGTAGTCTTTAATCGTTCGATTTTTTTTCGAAAAAATGGCCGTTTTATAGCCAAAAAACGGCCGTTTTTTTTTTCGTTAAAATCGAACCATTAACTTTGACTGTCCGCCATTTTGTGAGAAATGAATATTTTTTAAAATCCTTCGATTAAAGACTAGTTTATACTTATATTTGACTAAATCCATCCGCATTTTTTTTTCCGATGATCCACTTCGCCGCAATGTTGGTCACTGCAAATCGTGTATATAAAAACATTATTTCATTGACGGCCATTTGCCACTAAACAATGTAATATTTTTCAATAAAAAAATTACTGAAAGTTCTTCAAGATGTGTTCTTTAGGATGGTATATTGATCGATTAAAAAAGTTTTGTAGTTTTCTTTAAAAAGATTCATGAAAAAGGCCTTTTTTGCGCTACAAGTGGGGGTAACGCCTTAAACTGAGAAATCGGTTGGGTGAGAAATCGGAAAACGACCTGTGATTTTTTTGTTGCTAAATTATAGCGATTCGACTTTCGATCAACAATTTCATATTCTTCACTTGTTTTGAATATAAATCAGCTTTCATCCATTCACTGGTCGGTTTACCCTACATCGTTTCCAGCTCTTCCACTTTTCTCCCTCCAAATAACACTTGAATGAATTGGAGCGTGACAATACATAGGAAAAATTGCGAATTTTCCATAAATTGCAACGAGAATTTTTGGACCAGCGTCTAATAAATTGATGCGGTCGAATTGCTCGGCTTTTTGCTCGTGAGAAAATCCGACATTATCCCCGTCCCAGCAACCGTTGTCATGGTCACTGAAGTTTGGAGTCGTTTGAACCTCTCTTCGATTCGTCGTGATCTCCGACTCGCCTCGAAGATACATAACCAAAAGTGTGCGCGGAAACGAAAATTCTACATTGACACTGACGTTGCAAAACGATGCCCGAATTAAAATTGAGAAATTTGCTCGAAAGGAGCGCTGGAAAACAAGCGGACCGAGGAAACCTGTCATCTTCAATAAACGAGGCAGAGCTTTTCGGGTGCAATATTCGTCGCTAATCGTAATCGCTACGAGATCGTACGACAGTACGAACTTTGTCAAAGAATCGTTGCTTGATCGCAAGACCAAAGAAGCCACGCCGTAGTTTTAAACGAAGAAAAAAAACAGTGATAAGTGAGTTGGGAAAATAAAAACCAAGTTAATGGAAAAAGATAGAAGCGAGGAGAAAAAAAAAGAAAATTGAATAAAAATCAAGTTAGAAATCATTTTAAAAAATCATAAAAATTATCATCACATTGGAATATTCTTAATAAAAAAAATGAAAAAATAAAAATCAATCTACAATTTTAAAAAAATGTCAATTATAAAAATAAAAATTGAATTATGAATAAATTGTTCAAAGAAGAATAAAATTTAAAAAATTTTATTAAAAAAAATCGAATGAGAGAAAATAGGAATAAAATAAGAATTGTATTAAAAAAAAATAATAAAGATAAAAATCAAACTACAATTTAAAAAAATTGAATTTTAAAAATCAAAATTAAATTATAACGAAAAATAATTAGAATAAAATTAAAAAATTGTTATCAAAAAATCGAATAAGAAAAAATAAAATAAAAATGGTATAAAAACGTCCATATATGTTCGAAGAATGAATTTTTTTTAATCGTATAAATGGAGTTCAGGACTTAAATTTTGTATAAAGTTTTCCCGATTTCTGCGAGTAAAAACGATGCAAAAAAAATGATGGAAGACATTGACGAGAAAAGACGAAAATGTCCGTGTCTTTCGGTGGCGGGAGGCGATGCGATTTCGACTGCTCCGGGTCGCGTTCCCCAAGCGATTCGTCACATGGAAAAAGAGCCGATTTTCGGAGAGGATCCATGGACAAGATCGACGCCTTATCGGAAAATGTATGGCGAGGCGAGACCGATGGAAAGTATCGGAAGTTTTTACACGCCGCTAGCCTCGAAACTTCGCGTTAAAAAATTGTCCAAGAGACAAAAAAGCGTTCTACCGTCGCCGATCGACGCGAATGGCGAGCTGGTTTATCCGCCCGTAGAATTTGTACGTATGTGCGAACGAAAAGTCAAAGAGAGACGTGCCAAAGGAACGCCGCGGGACGACGCGCCGGGAAATATCGTCAGCCTTGCCGAACTCGCCGACGACGATTGGTTGAGAGAAAATGCTGAAAAAAAACGAGCGCAGATCATTGAGCGGAAAAAAATGCTGGTTGTCGAAAAGAGACGAGAAATGAGAGCGAAAATCCGGTGGGAAAAAAAGGTCAATTATTTTTATGTCTTTCGAAATTGTTCAAAATCGAGGATCAGTCGATTAATTTGTTAAGGCGTTACCCCCACTTATAGCGCAAAAAAGGCCTTTTTCATGAATTTTTTTAAAGAAAACTACAAAACTTTTTTAATCGATCAATATACCATCTTAAAGAACACATCTTGAACACCTTTCAGTAATTTTTTTATTGAAAAATATTACATTGTTTAGTGGCAAATGGCCGTCAATGAAATAATGTTTTTATATACACGGTTTGCGGTGACCAACATTGCGGCGAAGTGGATCATCTGAAAAAAAAATGCGGATGGATTTAGTCAAATATAAGTATAAACTAGTCTTTAATCGAAGGATTTTAAAAAATATTCATTTTTCACAAAATGGCGGACAGTCAAAGTTAATGGTTCGATTTTAACGAAAAAAAACGGCCGTTTTTTGGCTATAAAACGGCCATTTTTTTTCGAAAAAAAAAAATCGAATGATTAAAGACTACATTTTTATGTATTAAATAAGCCTGCAAAATTTCAAGAAGATCGGTTCATTAGTCTTCGAGTAATCTTGGTCACCGACTTCAGAAATGCCATTTTGAGAAAAACGCGTTTAAAGTTTCTCTTTTAACGCTCTTTCAACGCGGATTCTTCTCTTTCGACGCTCATATCTCAGTCAATTTTGTTCGGATCGACTTGAAATTTTCAGGACATATTCTCAGATACTTATACTTCAAAAAAATGCAATAAAAAAATCGATTTTTTCAAAATCGCAAGTGGGGGTAACCCCTTAACGAGTTACACGCAGCTCGTGGCTGAAAAAAATAAGAATGTTCGTGATTTTTTTCGGGAAACAAATAATCCGAAAAAAAACATCAAACGCATTTAATTTTTGCATGAAACTATCTAGTGCTTGGACGATAGATTTAAGGGAGGTTTCTACTTTGTTGGGGTAAAAATGTTCGATTTTTCCCCAATTTTTCATGCGAAAAATATTAAATATAGAATGTTGAAATTTGATATGCTTACTAAGCGGTCTTTATTGAACGTGATAATTTTTTTTTTAAGTTTGACAAAACGTGTTACTGGGACTGGGAGGAGTAACGAATTTCGTTGCGCAGGCGATGATATGCTTCGCTTGTGGGAGTCCTAAGGGTAATTCTTGATATAAGTGATTTTTCCGAAGAATGAGCCTCACATTTTTTTGTTGCTATTTTCTCATTTATTGGGTTATAAATTATGATATTCAGTCGGGGGAAGCTGAAATTCCCCCCCCCCCCCCCAAAGTTATGGGGTTATGACGTTCGCGGAAACACGTGATAAAATAGGGTATTTTTGGACATTTCGACCCCTATATTGGGGGTGGGGGGATTTATAAAAGGGTGGGCGTGGGGGATTTATAACGGGTGGGGGGATTTATAAAAGAAGCCTTCCTGAATACAAACAAACCGAACTCCCTTCGGCGCGAGGGGGTTGGGTTTGTTTGGATTTGTTTATATTCAGGAAGGCTGCTTTTATGATCCCCCCCCCCCCCCCCCCCATTTGGGTTTTAATAGGGTGGAGGTCAAAATGTCGAATGACCAAATATAGAACGACAAAGATTTCGAAACGACAGAATTATGAACTCTCATAATAACGAAGGTTAAATTATTCGAAATTTTATCCTTTGACCGATGACGAAATCGAATAACTATTACACCAAAGAATTATTTATTCGAGAACATATATTCAGATAGTCGGCAGTTTGAGTCATACAAATACAGATTCGAACACTCTACAACATTCATATCTCCGAAATAGAAAAAAGTGAGTATTTAACATTCGTAATACCGTTTATAACAAAAAGCCATATATCGAGACTACAAACTTCGAATGTGTGCATCTTAGAAGCGCAAATGATCGATGATCCGAAATGGCGAATACCCAAATGGTGAACATGGCATGGCTGCCTGACCCGACTATGACCACTAACACCATCTGTCATCTTCATTCTGAAGCGTAAGTAATATTGATCGATCCCAAGTTATCGCTATCCGGGCCGTTCGCCATTTTGGTCCATCGCTATTTTAACTGATCGACTTTTTGCTCCTTCGCTTCAATGCATTCGAAATTGTAAACTGTCGTAATTATTACAATTCGAAGATTGAACTTCTCGAATTGTTTGGTGTATATATGCAGGCGAATCGATATTATATCTTTCATTATTTTGTTGAATCTGATATTTGTTTTCGCTGTAAATCAACTTCGAGATTTTTGTATTTACAATTTCGATTAACTCTTTTACAGACTATCATAAGATCGATCTATTTATATTGGAACGTTCGTCATTACTGAATTTAAAATTTCGGTCCTTCTGAATATTGATCGTTCGGATTGCTGATCCCCGGCCTTTTAATACAAAAGTTTTTGGAAAATTCGAAATTATTTTTAACTTTTTTTGCTCGTAAACAATTTGTTAATGAAACATTTCAGCTTTTCCCGACGAAAAATCGTCATTTGTAACCCAATAAATGAGAAAATAGCAAAAATAAATGTTAGGCTCATTTTTTGGACAAGTCACTTATCTAAAGCATTACCGTCCTAAGTCCCGAACAGGTGATCTGAAGCAAAAAAATCAAATATATTTTTACTTTATACAATATTGTGTATTAGTCGAACTAGAATCAAGAAGAAAATTTGAAAAATAAAAAATAGTGAGCGACCCAAGGGGATGTTCAGTTTTTTACCAAACATTCTGCAGTTTTTTGTTCATAAAATAAAAACGTTTGAATATTTTTTGATAACTCTAGTTCAACTAATGAAGACGTTCGTTGTACACGTGCCTGCCAAATTTCATAACGGTTGCTCATCGAGGACGTGTGGGGGCACTTCCGCAAACTTGGAAAACGGGCTTCCGAAAAAAACGCCTTCATAATTAAGGGGGGATTGTCTTTTTTTTCGCAAAATTTACCGCTTTTTGGGAATTTTTTTGTGAAGAAAGTATACAACGGAAAACTTGTGAAACTTGGCATATAGTTTTATTGATCTGTTTACTACATACAAAATTTTTTTTAAACAATTTCATCAAAAAATCCGCCTCCCACCCCCCTCGACGCGCGATGGTCCTTTTTTGATGGTGTGCACGATTACAGCCTTCACGTTCATCCTGCAACAAAAACCCAAAAAGCATTTTACTTTAGACACATATAGCTATCGTTCGATGAAGGGAAAAAAAAAATGACGATTTGGTGACGTTTTGAACTTGAAGTATCGATTTTTCAAAAAAAATTGATCGATTTTTTGTTATAAATAAAAAACTATTAAACGTATTGCTTTTTTGCTTCAGCAAACGATAAAAGGATGTCAGCTGAGCATTCTGTCCAAATTTGAAGGCAATCGGTTGAATAGTTTTTGAGAAATCGTGCACACTATCAAAAAAGGACCATCGCGCGTCGAGGGGGGTGGGAGGCGGATTTTTTGATGAAATTGTTTTAAAAATTTTTTGTATGTAGTAAACAGATCAATAAAACTATATGCCAAGTTTCACAAGTTTTCCGTTGTATACTTTCTTCACAAAAAAATTCCCAAAAAGCGGTAAATTTTGCGAAAAAAAAAGACAATCCCCCCTTAAACTGAAGTTTATGTGCGAATAAAATAAAAAGTTTTGTACTTACACTTAATCCGCTATGCCAGGATCATAGAGTACACCTTCCTCTCCCGATACTTCCCCCAATACAGCGAAATTTATTTTTTTTGGCCGAACAAAGTAGAAACCTCCCTTAGCAATATATTGATTTTTGAAAAAATGGCCACAGTCCAAAATGAACGTATCGGTTTTTGGTAACAAAACAGTCTAATTTAAGCACTGCTTTTTGGTATGTAAAAGAAGCTTTGGAAATTTGAAGTTGATCGGTGCAGTGATTTTTGGGATATCCTGGTCACCGATTTTGAAAAAGTCATTTCAAAACGAAAAAACGCGTTGAAGGGGTTAGGCCACTGTGGCAACCCGACAATCAGGATTATTTAAAAAAAAAACATTTGAAGGACAAAGTAACATGATTGAAAAATCGTATGTACATTAACAAAGTTGGGTACCAAATTTGATTAACAAAAAAGGTGTTTTTTCTAAAAATAGATAATATTGGCAAAGACTTGCCCGAGCTTTTTTTGGTTATCGTGTTTCCATCAAAAAAGCAATTTTTGTCTTTTTTGTTCGTTTTTTTCGAGGAAAAATGATACCATTGGTGTTAATAATTAATGAGAAAACATGTTCTAAAGAAAAACGTCGGTCAAGACTAAACTACTATTACACTGAATAATAATACCAAATTTAAAATCAAGTCGTTCATTAGATGTCGAGAATGCATGTACACCGTTTTGAAAAAAAATAGTTTCGAGAAAAACGCGTTTAAGGTTTTACTAACAGTTCTATCGTTTTAATCATGGGTTTAACTTCAATCTGTGATTCCGACACCATTTGCGGAACCCTCCCATAAACACCCATAACTCCTTCAATTTTGAACGTATCGACTTGAAGTATTTATAGAATTTTTTTGAAATATTATACTTTGAGGATCCGTTGGATCCGCAAAAATCGATATTTTCAAAAATTTCAACTAAGCCCCTTAAATGCAATCAATTGGCGAACATTAATAGATCAATTCATTCGTTAATAAAATACACCAGTTAGTTGTTAAATACATTCTTCATTTATCAAATAGATGATTTATCAACTGAACAAATACATCATTGACAAAATCAAATGAGAGGCTCGTAAGTTGGATTTGTTTGGGTTTGCCTAATCATTTTCCTGCTATGTTAATTGCACAATCAATTCGGCAATAATTCACCAAATAATTTCTGCCAGACAACGTCTTCATGTTCCAATTTTTCATCATTGCAATTTGCAGTCGAACATTTTTTTTATTCTTTTAAGTAATTAAAGCTTTTTGCCGCATGTATTAAGAATTAAATGAACCTCGTTGACATAAATCATTCCACTCTTATCTTTTCCCAAGAATCGATTAAATATTTCTTTTAAATACCCAATCATTTTTACAAGACAACGTCTTGATGTTTAAATTTTCCAACGTTGCAATTAGTAGTAAAAATGGGTCAGTTCGTTCAACATTTTTGCCGACCGTATGAACAATTAAATGCATCATGTTGGATTAAGAATTTGACTTCTTTCATTACCCAAGAATTGAGTAAGTAAATTGTGCCTGAAAAATCCCATTTCAGATGCTGGAACAATTAGAAATCGATCGCCCGTTGTCGATCGAGCAGCAGCGCGAACAATTATTATCCGCGGTTAAATTAGAGCAGGAAAAATTTGTCAGGCCTGAGGATATGGACAAAATCGAGTATCTGAAAAAATGCTGCATAAACGATTCGGATCTCGAACCTTACGAGCTCAATAATATTAAAGAAGCGAGGAATCGTCTGAACGAACGTTTGAGGAAACGTCGAGAGTAGGTATTTCGTAATTTTTTTTATCCGTGTCTCGTCGTCTTGGAATATTCTTCAAATTAAATATGGTTGCTTTATAGCCGAGAATTGAAAATTGTTAACGATACTTGACGATTGATTGTAATAACCATATATATATTTTCCAACTTTATTATTCTTTTAAATACTATTATTTTACAATTTTATTATTCATTTGATTATTATCATTTTATAAATTCATTATTCATTTTATTAAAATTGTATAATTTCATACTTATTTTATTACAATTATTATTTGATTAATTTTTTTACATATCGGCGCTGTGATATTTAGATAATTATTTAGCAACTATAATAATCTTTTAGTTTTAACGATACACTCAAATCTCTCAAGACCGAGATAATCGAAGACTACAAGGAGAGTTTACGTACCGCGATCGTCGACTATATTCTCCTCGATCCGAGGGAACGTCTACGTCTGAATGTGCAATCGCTACCGGTGAGATTTCCGGTTCTCACCGTGAGGGCGCCCGTGCCGTGGCAACAATCGAAATTGATCGCCGGACACGCCACCAATTATAATTTATTCATCGCTAACGAGATACTCAGGGATATCAGGGACTTGTGGTTTTCACGGTACGTACAGCAGCCAACTTCCGCACTTCCGGTCTCGCAAATGAAAAAAAAAATGATTTATTTTTCATAATTTTCCGGAAAGTCATTGACACGTTGAATTGCGATAAAAATAATTCGTGCAGGTACAGCACGCTGAGAATAATTCGAGTGTGCGATATCGGTGATCTTCCGGTTCCGGCTCTCGATTTCGAGTCGAGAGTCGAGGAACTTTGCTCGCGTGCGAGCCTGAGACTCTCCAACGAATGGCTGGCCGACGTGGCCGAACTTTTTCTCGAAAAGAAACACGCCTGGTCTAGTTACTTCGAGGACAAGCCCAATTCCTCGACGGCCCTCGTTGAAAAGTTTTTTCGTAGTGTCAATTCGTTGCTGTCGCGACAGTTGCGAATTATGTTGATGGCAACGCTCTGCGATGTGAGGGATTTTTTTCTGCAGTACCGAGATGGCAATTTTTTCGAGGGTGACTATGAGGATCTCACGTTTACACGGTAAAATATTCGTAAATAAAAACAATGCATCGCGAATTTGCATGCAGAAGACCATTAACTTTTTGGCACTGATTGATATGCTTATAGTACAGTCGTCATGTATATTGGAATCAGAAAAAATTAGAAAACTAGTTTTTTGACAGGTGATTTTGTATGTGCCGCGGGTGCTAAATCCAAGATTGCCTAAAAATCGGGTTGTAGGGTTTTTTTAGGGGATGAAAGGGGATCGGGGTGGATTAATGCCAAATTACAACCCCCACAAGGTCGGCACCGGGAGACAAAATGTTTAGAAAAATCCGGGCTTTATTTTTGCCCACAGCGCCGAAGTCGTGGAAGTTCATTTTGGGGGTGAAATTTTGAAAAATCAGTTTTCATTCGATAACTTTTTAGGAAAAATTCATACAATTTTTGTTCAAATGGGAACGTTGTAGCCCTTGAAAAGACGCGACGATCATCCCTCTCCAATAATATCTTCATCTCCAAAAGAATTGTTGAAGTATAAAAAAATTGTTTATTGAATAACTCAAGAACAATCGAATTTTCGGGGATGGTTCAAATGTACGAAATGTAGAGAATAATTTTCTTTATATTTTCGTTTCTATCGACCGCCCTTGAATTTTGATTTTTCAACCCCTGAAAGGGGTTCGAAAAAGCAAAATTCAAGGGTGGTCCATAGGAACGAAAATATAGAGAAAATTATTCTTTACATTTCGTACATTTGAACCATACCCGAAAAATCGATTGTTTTTGAGTTTTTCTATAAACAATTTTTTGGGGTATTTTAACCATTTTTTGGGGGTGAAGATATTATCGGAGAGTGATGATCAAATACTGGATCGACGCGTCTTTTCAAAGGCTACAACGTTCCCATTTGAGCAAAAAGTGTACGAACTTTTTCTAAAGAGTTATTGTATTAAAACTGATTTTTCAAAATTTCATCCCACTTTTTCACCCCCAAAATGAACTTTCACGACTTCGGCACTGTGGACAAAATTCAAGCCTGGATTTTTCTGCGCATTTTGTCTCACGGCGCCGACCTCGTAGGGGTTGTAATTTGGCATTAATCCACCTCGATCCCCTTCCAACCCCTAAAAAAAACCCTACATCCCGATTTTTAGGCAAACGTGGATTTAGCACCCGCGGCACCTACAAAATCACCTGTCAAAAAACTAGCCTTCTTTTAGTTCTTTCCGATTCCAATATACAGCACGATTGTACTTAAACTATTATTATAATCATCGAAATAATATTAATAATAGTTGTTATGAATATACTTATTTCTAATCATTACTATTGCTAATCACAACAATAATTGCTTAAGTTATCACTGATACAATAATAATAATCCAATGAGCAATAAATGATACAACTAATAATAATGATTATTATATGACAATTTAAAAAATGATTGTTGTTATTAACAATGGTGATTATCAGAAAGAAGTGTAACAAAATTACTTTTATTTTTATTATTGCAATTATTGTAATATAAATTCCTATAATATACAGGGTGTCGTGTTATGATCGGATAATCCTGCAACTGTCGATAGGTCAGATCATGTCCTACTATATGCTGCAATTTTAGTTTAGTAAAAGTCCCACGGTTTTCGAGATAAAAATCATCTGCTTTTGATTTCGTGCATGCTATTTCTACCAATGATAACTTTTTTAACCCGGTTAAAAAAAAGATACTCTTGGTTATTGGTTTTATGTAGAAAAGTCTTCTTTTTAACCGCAAATGTTAAGGAAACTTCATGAAAAAAGATCTTATGCGGAATTTTCATACAAACCAATTGGAACATCTGACTTTGATAGCCTGCGATGTGAAAAAAAGTACTACGCATATCCTGCCAATTACTTAAAAAAGTTGCTTAGTTATTGTCGTTTCATATCATTTGTAGAAATGGCATGCGAAAAACCAAAAGTAGAAGTTAATTTATTTTTCAAATAACATAAAGCCCAAAATCTCGTGAGCCGTGGGACTTTTACGAAACTGAAATTCCAGCATATAGTAGGACATGATCTGGCCTATCGACATTTGCACGATTATCCATTCATAACAGAACACCCTGTATAATAATGATAATAATGATTATTAATTATAATGTAATCATTCTAATTACACTATAATTAATCATGAATATTAATTATAATTATAATAATTATGATTAATTAGAGAACGATATTATATGATAAATGATGGAATTTGTATCAATAATAATTATTATTAAAAAATCTGATTTTTTAATAGCAAGATTTTCATCCCAGTGCGTAAGAATTATTCTTATCCCTGTATGTAAAAATGTAATTATTTCTGTAAGTAGGTAAGAATTTAAATATTGGTATTTTTGGAATTCTCGAGAATTTAATTATTCTTAACCCAGTACGTAAGAATTATTTTTTAATCACGAATTTATTATTATTACTATTATTTCAGTTAACAAGGTAAAAGAGTTGTCATTATTTACATTATTGCAATTACACATCCAATAAAAGGGAATAACAAATTTATGCCGTAAATAAATATAAGCTGAACTTCAATTAAATTTATTTTTATACGATAGAAGCGTCTCAATTATTATTATTATCGAACTTTTACAGAATTCCTTTCATGAGTATTTCCGTCGAGCCAGTAGCCAATAGTGGAGAATTGATTTTTAAGCCGAGCGTGCTTGACATGTACCATGCGGTATCGAGATGTTTCGACGGGATAATTTCCGTGTCCTCGAAAATACCGACAATTGAGATGATACTTTTTCCCGAACTTCCTCGAGGGGCCTATTTGTTTCCACTCTCTCGCCACGAGTCGGCCGTAAGTTGATAAATAAATGACGATTTTTGTGGCGGTCGTTGAAAAAAAGTGCGAATTATGTTCCATAATTCGTGACCGTTGTTCGGTGACAGATTGGAAATATAATCGATGAAGCACTGGAATCGATAGCGGCGAACGAGGTTGGACCACGGATCTATCTGAGATCGTACGAAGATTTGTCGTACATACTGGACGGCCGGGCTACCAAGAGCCTCGACGACTACTTCGAGAACGATCCGTTACCGTCGTTGCGCGAGTTTGGCAATAAAATCGACAGCTACGACAGCCTCAGCAAAGAAATTTGCACGTACAGGAACAAGGTGAGCGGAATTGAATTTAGTCATTTTTATAATACAAATGGGAGGAAAAATTGGTGGAAACGAACGCAGCGAAGAGAGCAGCGAAAGTCGGAAATTCAAGCGAAAAGATTTTTCCGCCTGTTTTTCATCTAAAACATATTTTTGGAGGAAAAAGTTCATCAGTTTATTGTAAAAGGTTTATGTTTTGATGCATTTTTTTAGAGAGAAAAGCTTTTAGGAGGAACAAAGATAAAAAATTGACAACTTTTTCTTTCTAGTAAACTTTTTTGGAAGCAGAATGTTTACCGGGAAAAAACTAAAAATAGAAATAATATAAAGAACTTTATCTTTGTAGTATATCTTTTTAGGAAGAGAATGTTGATTAGGAAAAGAATGGAGGAACGTCTCATTTTCTGACGTACCTTTTTTAGAATGAAAATTCTGAGGAGAAATTATTTTGGAAACAAGGTTTTCTTTCTAGGGCACTTTTTTCAGACAGAGAAACTGTAGTAGAAAAAAAATTAAAAGTCCTCTAGTTTCTCGGTTGTTTTTTTACGGCTTTTCAATAATTTTTTACGGGCAAAGCATCGAAATAATTAATCTCATTGTTTTTGCATAATCTTCATTAACATTTAAATAAGCTTTACAAATTTTTTGAAGTCAAAATATATAATAGAATAAAGGTTATAGTGGCCGACAGGAAGACATCAAGTAAAAGAGGTGCTTGACGGTGACCAAGATTGCGGCTGTTCTGCTTATCTGAAATCAAAAAACCAAACGGCATTTTAATCTTCATATTTAAGACTAGCGATTGAACTAGAGTGAATTCTAAATTACAAAAATGGACTTTTTTATACACTTTTGAAAATTACATTCTATTTTTTACTCATTTTTTCTTAAATTTTTCGCTCGTACAAAAAAAACTATCGAAGCAATCATGATAATCCTAGTTCAATCGCTGGCTTATAACATATTAAAGATGCTGTATGAATTTGAACAAGATCGGTGCAGTAGTTTCTGAAATATCGTGGTCACCGTTTCGAAAAATGGTGTTTCGAGAAAAACGCGTTTGAAAGTTCGCGCATGTGATTTATACTAAAAATTTCATCTCACCGTCAATCTGCTATGCCTGGACCATACAATAGGCCTTCCTCTTCTTCTTGGAAGTCACGCAGAGCTGCTCCGTCTTCCCTTTTCGCGATTCGGGCCTGTTTTACAACATCACTCGTGCGCCTTTCTGAACGGTCGATCCGAGAGCTATCACGCTGTTGAACATATCCTTTAGCTTGTGGGCCGATTTTCACTCCCATGGTTTCCAAGGTCTTCAGGATAGTTTTGAATCCTTCGTTGAAGATTATGACTGCGAGAAACGTGGCGATTTCAACCACTTTTGGCCCAGAATGGAGGTGCTTCGGAGCAAAAGTCCAGATTAACGAATTGAGCGACTCGTTATTATTTTGAGTTTCCCCTCCCAGCTCCCGCTGAATCTAATTACATGAAATTACATGAAATTTGGACAGTAGGTGGCTTTTGTGATGTAAGCACCCACTAAGAAGGGATTTTTTTGAAATTTAACCTTAAGGGGAGAAAGAGGCCACCCCTTTTGTTTGTATGGGAATAAAAAAAATCTGGTCGGATTTACTCGAAATTTGGTATTCGTGCTTCTTCACACAATTAATGAAACACGTATTTCAGCGTTGTTAGAAATTCAACCCCGAAGAAAAAAGGGTAGGAAAAAAGGGTGGGAAAGTTTGATTGTAAATTAAAAAAAAAACCGGTCAGAAGATTTACTCGAAACTTAGTATTAATGCGCTTCAACACAATTAATAAAACTCGTCTTTAAGCGTTTTTCGAAATTCAACCCTTAAACGAAACGGTGGCAACGTTTGTAGGGAAAATAAAAAAATCGGGTCATATTTCCTTGAAACGTTGTATTACCGCTCCTAGACACAATCAATGAAATTTCAGCGTTTTTGGAACTTCAATCCTTAAGGGGAAAACGAGGTAGCAAAGTTTGTATGGTAAAAGAAAAATCTGTTCAGATTTACTTGAAAGTTGGTATTAATGCTCTTCAACACAATTAAGGAACATCTACGTGTTCCACAATGAAACATTTCAGGAGCACATTTCATTAAGGCGGGCGCCTGAATTGAAAGGTCCAAAAAATACGTTTTTTCGGGAATTTTCTTAGAAGGGAAAAAAACAAGTGAGCCCAGTGAATGTTAAGGTATCTTTCCATGTATATTTGAAATGTATAAAAAAATTTCAACACGAAACAATAAATGACTGCAGATTTATTAGTCTATTCCATGTGCATCTTGCTACTGTCGAAAAATCGTGAAAATGAAAACTGGAGAAAACGCGCTCCAAAGTTTTCAATAGGAGAAAATATCAATATCAAATATCAATCGCTTCTCTGCTTTCGGCCTTGTATCTTCAAAAATATTTACAATTAGCCTCTGTAACTTTGTAAATATATTCTTGGATAGTTTATCTATCGATTTAAACAATAAAAAAACGATCATTCGGACCTTCCAACTCAGGCCTAAGGAGCATATGCCGTTGAAGTTTGCATCGTTGGATCGCGACGATTTTTCTTCTCACGTCATTTTTATTATCATTCTAAACCCTTTTTTGCAACTTGCGGTAAACCTGTACTAAAAATAGGTAAAAGCGTCCGAATGATTTCCTAGCCTAAATCGGCCATAAAGAAATGTTATCAATGAAAACGAATGAATTTTCGTTGCGTTCCAACGACACAAACTTCAAGATCACACGGATCATTCAACACAAGCCGCCGACGAAAAGCGATTAGAAAAATATAAGAATATTTTTTTCCCGCTAAACTTTTTTCGATCAATCATGTCCACCAAACGGCGCCTAAAATTCCCTCGCCGCCATGATCGCGCGATGACCTTCAGATACCGTTGAACTTGATCGAGATCGATTGCACTCTCGTGAACGAGACGATGAGATCGACACTGGGTGTGCTTCGTACTCGCGTGTGCGACAATTTTTTGCTCGAGTTACGAGCGAAGAACGAGGAATTGTGCGGGATCTTCGACTCGATAGCCGAGAGGATATCGGGGATGCCGGAAACAACTCGCGACGTCGTCGATCTCTTCAACTTCCTGTGCGAGAGTCGGGACACGACGATGTTCAATTTGCGCGGCAAATTGTCCCGTTGCGCCGAGCTCATACTCTTCCTGTGCGATTATCAGCCGCCGACCGACGAGGACATCCAATGGAACACGCGCACGCTCAACTGGCCGAAGGAGATGGAGACGGTGATGGAATTGGCGACCGCTCGTCTAAACATGCGAAAGGAATTCGTCGAGAGTGTTTTGCGCTCGCGTCGCGATAATTTCGAGCAAACGTTGCGCAACATGCGCACGGCGATCGATCAATTCAAGCGGAAGGATCCACCGGTACTGACGATCGACGAGATGGAACAGGCGACCGAGGAGATCGAACAGCTGTCCAAAAGCATGGCCGACATCGTCCGCGAGGCCGAGCAAATAAACGTCGAGGAGGGACTCCTGGACATGGAGCTCAGCCCCTATCTGACGTTACCCTCGATGACCAGCGCGGTCGAGACCTTCGACAAACTCTGGCACACCGTCCTCAGCTTCCATCGAAACTACGAGAAATGGTACTACGGGCCGTTCGTCGGCCTTGACGCCGAAGAGATACGAAACGAGACGGACAACGCCTGGCGTACTTTGTACAAACTTGGACGCGTCCTCACCGACGTACCTGGCGCTCGCAGAATCGCCGAAATGGTCCGTAAAACTGTTTTTTGTTTGTTTTTTTCTTTTTAGCTCTCGAAGGACCTTGTTTATTTTTTTTCTCACGTTGTTGTTGGATATTTTGGTACTAATGAGGCGAGGATGTCAATCGGGACCTACCGATTTCGCCTAAACTGCGGGGGTGGAAGGAGGTGGATCCCCACTTAAGGGGCTAGACCACAGTAACGGGTATAAAATCATGTGCGAATTTAACAATTTTTTTGCGTATGAAAAAGTGATTAACTCGTAAAATTAATTACACATCTATTTAGTATGAATATCAAGTTGTTAGAAAAAATATATTTTTTTTTTCGATGTACAAAATGGCCGACTACTTGAAACTTCTCGGAAAAGCTTTTTTCCAATTGGCGTGACAAATGACTTCAACAATTTTCACTCGATTTACTTCAAATTTAAAAGTTATGTTCCTAATTGCATTTCGCAGTGAAGTGCGTGCGGAACTTCTGATTAATCGAAAACTTTTCATTTTATGAGCAGTTTATGAGCAGTTATAACGAAATTTTTCACTGAAAATTCATTTCTCAAGTTCAAATACCTACAACTTTTGAATAAAACAATATTTTTTAAATTCCGTACGTACTTCTCTAGGTATTCTAATGTAGATTGACAGGAATTTTTGTTTTTTGTTCTAGGTAAAAAATTGTGGATGCAAAATGTCACGCCGCGGAGCGCCTAAAAAAAGATAACAAAAGAAAATATTAGTAATCGGCCATTTTGTACATCGAAAAAAAATATATATATATTTTCTAACAGCTTGATATTCATACTAAATAGATGTGTAATTAATTCTATGAGTGAATCATTTTTTCATACGGAAAAACATGGTTAAATTCGCACATGATTTCATACCCGTTACTGTGGCCTAAGGCCTTAAGTGTAACAAACATCAACATCCAGCTCTCGGTGATCTTGAAGTCACGTCGGCATGCAATGCTTCTTTTTTGATCTTCCAATTTTTTTTTACGCATTTAGGCTACGAAAATCACTCGGTTTTTTAGAATCCTTATCAGAAATTCACAACGAGAATAAAAATAGAAGACACATTGCAAATAATTTTTGTTGCATTCCAACGACGCAAATTTCAACATCGTAACTTTTGCTCATTTCGACATCGTAGCATTCATATATAGTAGTAGTAGTAGTAGTAGTAAGAAGTTTTATTTGCATCGCCTTTTCGGCTTTTTACAAAGCTGTTACACCGTTAAGGGGCCAGTCCACCTTGGAGCCACGAAAAAAGGCTATTTGCGCGATTTTTTGTTGAGGATTTTATAAAAGATATGAATATAAAAGTTGTTGGGCTTGATGAATAGAGTCTTGAAATACATTAAAAAAATGTAATTCATTTTCATTCATCTTTACGTACAAAAACTATAGTTTAACGTATCGCCTCAAAAATAGGTGGGCCAGGTAGCTCTATCACAACTCGGCAAAGGCTTGTCTGAAACAAAAAAATCAAAGTCCACTAGATTCAGTACGACACCAGCTACAAAATGCCCCTCGGATATGAAGTTTTATAAAAAAAATAAAAAATGGCAGATGAAAAACGAAAAAAGGAAAAAAACGCGTTTTTCGCAGTTTTTCGCAAAAAAAAGAGTAAAAATCAACATTTTGAAACCATCGAGGGTCATCTTATTGCGAATCATGTTTACAATATGTGGTTCAAATTTCAAGAGAATCGATTCATTAGTTTTAGAGATGCGATGGAGCTAGATTTTGAAAACGTTGTTTCGAGAAAAACGCGTTTGGAGTTTATACTATGAAAAACTCTTACCTCAACTCAATCGGCAATTCCTGCACCGTACAAAATCCCTTCTGATTGCTCATCATCGTCGATTTCTTCGAGTCTTGCTTGCTTTCGATTTTTTGAAATTTTCAAAGTGGACTCGCCCCTTAAGACTGTTGTGTCAAAATATGAGACGGGCAGCTTGAAAACTTTTCCTTTGAGAGTGTACACCGTTTTGAAAAACGACACTTTGGGAAAAACGCGTCAAAAGTTTCGAGTGCGGAATTTTCATATAAATTGTCTACTGACGATCTATCGGCAAAGCCAGGTCCATGCTTATAACCTTGTATACTATCGGATAAGGCAAAAAAATCGATTTTTAGAAAACTTTACACTGCGATGGTTCATAATTGAATACATTGTCCGAGAAGAAGCAGAAAATGCAAATGATCATCAACCGACCAAAGCTAATTCCATTCCAATCAGATGATAAGCTTGCATTTGATGAATTTGGTTGATGGGCTCCAAATGTCGCCGATCCAATGCCATTGCCTGAATCACAAAGCCTCCGACAGCTCGTCAATTCGATCGCGCTTGCATGAGCTCCGATTGGATAATTGCCGGAAAGACCACGAAACTGGCATTGGTCATTCCGAGCAATCTTTGGGGGCGTCCATTAATTACGTGAGGCGTTTAGGGGGGGGGAGGGGGTCGAGCGAAATCTCACCCAATCTCACGTGGGGGAGAGGGGGGCTTCGGAAAATATCACGTAATTTTAGTAATTTTAGTAATTTTAGTAATCACATAATTTTTATCACGTAGGGAGAGTCTCCCTACTACTTTACATGGTGGAGTAAATGGTACTACAACCGCAGTTACTTACACTACACTTTATTTTCCGTGAACGTTTGCATTTTGAAAAATCTCACGTGAGATTAGGGGAGGGGGGAGAGAGTCAAGCAAAATCTCACGACATCTCACCAGGGGGAGGGGGGGGGGTCGGAAAATCGCCAAAATCACCTCACGTAATTAATGGATGCCCCCTTTGGAAACACCGAGAATACAAATCTGTACAAATGTCGTCGACCGTTTTGCCGCATATAGGTTCGGGGCAAGGTCGAGAAGTTCAAGCAGTTCGTATCGCTGCTGCAGACGATCTGCAATCCGGGATTGCAGAAGCGTCACTGGGAGCAGATAAGCGTTGTAGTGGGTGTGCCGATAGTGCCGACCGATCGTAGCAGCCTGTCTGACATGATAGAGCACGGTTTGACCGTGCACGCGGCCAAACTCGAGGAGATATCCTCGGCTGCCACAAAGGAGCACAGCTTGGAGAAGAACTTGTTGAAGATGCAAAACGAGTGGCTCGACGTGAATTTCGATTTGACACCTTATCGGGAGACGGGTGTTAAGATACTCTCGGCCGTTGACGACATCCAGGTCCTGTTGGACGATCACATATTGAAGGCGCAGACGATGAGGGGCTCGCCATTCGTGAAGGCCTTCGAGGCCGAGATGCAGAGTTGGGAGGAGAAGTTGATCACGATGCAGGACATAATCGACCAGTGGCTGATGTGTCAGGCCACCTGGATGTATCTCGAGCCGATCTTCAGCAGCGAGGACATAATGCGACAGATGCCCAACGAGGCGAAGAACTTTCGCAAAGTCGACAAGATATGGCGCGCGGTGATGAGCCACGTTGCCAATGACACGAGGGTCCTCGTAGCTACCTCCATGAAGGACATGCTCGTGCAATTCAAATCCTGCAACGCTTATCTCGAGGAGATACAGAAGGGCCTGAACGATTATCTCGAGAAGAAACGCTTGTTCTTTCCCCGCTTCTTCTTCCTCTCCAATGACGAACTGCTGGAGATACTCTCGGAGACCAAGGACCCCCAGCGGGTGCAGCCCCATTTGCGCAAATGTTTCGAGGGCATAAGCAAGCTGAGGTTCACCAAGGACGAGGAGATAATCGGTATGCTCTCGGACGAGGATGAGTACGTGCCGTTGAGCGGCAAAATTTATCCTGCCGATGCCAAAGGCATGGTGGAGAAGTGGTTGTGCCAGGTCGAAGAGCTGATGAAGGTCTCCCTGAGGGATATAGCGCAGGACAGCATAATCGCGTACTTCAACGACGTCAGGGAGGAATGGATCGTTTCGTGGCCGGGTCAGATCGTCCTGTGTGGCAGCCAAGTACACTGGACTAGCGAGGTAAGGCTACGGCAGGCTTTCCTTAGGCTTCCACACTGGCAATTATTGGGATGTTGAATAAGTTCTCGCTGTTTTTTCGTGAAGATTAATGCTTTATTTAAAAAAAATCATTCCTAATGCTTTCAAGCGTTTCGAAACTGTTGTGTGATTAGCCTGTAATGATTCTGCAAGTTGAGCGTCTGACATGAGTCTTTATGAAGTAATGCCTCCAATTCAACACATCAAAATCATTATTTTTTGACTGTCTAAACCAATCTCTGCACACTGAGAGAAATGTCTGTTGTTCTCAACCATATTTTGACTATATTTTCCTGAGGGGACAATAATATTTTATAGCTATAGTTTCTGCCAAAAGTATAGTACTTCTTATTGATATTTTAGCAGCTGCATGAATTATGCACATATGTTGACTGCAACCACCAATCTTACAAACATACGTTTATTCGTCAATTCTATATAATATAGTAGGTTTTTATAAAATGGGTATTCCCTGACACTATCAAAAGTTTACTTCCCCAAGATTCTAATAGTGAACTGAAATATATGAACCTTGAATAAAAATTTTGCCTGCGTTTTTCGACGACGTTTTTGGTGATTTATACCATATTATAAGATACGACCTCCGTGTTTGGTGTCTTATCCAAGTGTTGGTAAAAGGCATCAATGCCCGTCTACTAAATGCATAGAATATTTCATAAAACCAAAATAAAATAAAATACGCAAATAAGAGTTTTACCTCCATGGTTTTTTTAATTATAATTCGCCATTATCTGACCCCCTGTAATGATTTAATTCGAAGAAAATATTTCGCCTAATCGAAATCGAACCTAGAACCGAACTGCCTACCTTCTGCCTATCCTACGCACGCTGCCACTAGGCTACCGAGTACTTTTGGCATCTTTAGTACAAACATGGCATTAGAGACGAAAGTAATTCCGGCTGCACTTCTGAATAGCTGTTACCTGCAATTTAGGTAAAATTTTGCACGGATATTTTTTTTTATAATCTGTCACGGTTTAAATGGATTTTTGGTGCTTCACAATAGTTTTGTACCATATAATAGTGATTTATACCATATTGTATGATACGACCTGTTAAATGCATAGTAAGATGTGTCCTACAAGAACCGAAGGTGAAATACAAAAAGAAGTGTTGAACTGATATCCTACTTTTGCAATGCAACAAACATACTATGTAACAGTTTGAGAGACATGCGAAGTTCTTACAACTATTAAGCTGCGGTTGCTCGAACTGCAAAAGATTTACGCCTTTGCAATAAGTAAATTTTACTATAATTTTCTTCGAATAGTGACTTTCCATAAGGTCTTCCAACAAATTATACTCGAAAAACGTTAAGGCCTCAGGCCACAGTAACGGGTATAAAATCATGCGCGAATTTAACAATTTTTTTCGTATGAAAAAGTGATTCACTCTTGAAATTAATTACACATCTGTTTAGTATGAATATCAAGCTGTTAGAAAATATGTTTTTTTTTCGATGTACCGACTACTCGAAACTTCTCGAAGCAGCTTTTTTTTCCAATTGGCGTGACACATAACTTTAACAATTTTTACTCAATTTACGTCAAATTTAAAAGTTATGTTCCTAATTAGATTTCGCAGAGAAGTACGTACGGAATTTCTGATTAATCGAAAACTTTTCATTTTTTGAGCAGTTTATGAGCAGTTATAACGAAATTTTTCACTGAAAATTCATTTCTTAAGTTCAAATACCTACAACTTCTGAATAAAACAATATTTTTTAAATTCCGTACGTACTTCTCTAGGTATTCTAATGTAGATTGACGAGAATTTTTGAAAAAAGATAACAAAAGAAAATATTAGTAGTCGACCATTTTGTACATCGAAAAAAAAATTATTTTTTGTAACAGCTTGATATTCATACTAAATAGATGTGTAATTAATTTTATGAGTGAATCACTTTTGATACAAAAAAAAATTGTTAAATTCGCACATGATTTCATACCCGTTACTGTGGCATAAGGCCTTAATGTTAACCACATGAACTGTATAAACTTGAAAAGAATAGTAGAAATTTGACTGAACAAAGCTTAACGTACAGTATACAACACTAGTATTTATATGCAAATTTTGTTACAGCACTGAATTAACCATATCTATATTGTCAACCCTTTTACAA
This sequence comes from Ophion ellenae, assembly GCA_963210295.1. NCBI lineage: Eukaryota > Metazoa > Arthropoda > Insecta > Hymenoptera > Ichneumonidae > Ophion > Ophion ellenae. Next base: position 41,915,755 of record OY723386.1, on the reverse strand, counting down.
TAGTGAATAATAATTTCGGGGATAAGAAATAGTCAAACACGCCACCCAAATTGCATGCTTAGGTATACTTTTCGCTTATAGTCGTGTTAACCATATTATGATTGCGGTGTCAATAAACCATGACGAATTTTACTATCCCCTCTTTTACCATGGGCGTTTGTTGTAAATACCATGGACTGTTCTCTCAGTGCATGTTGTTACCGACAGAGCATGGTCGCCGTAAGTCTCAACAAGAATTCTGTGTGGTTCAGCTGCAGATCTTTTTTTTAAATACAGTAGTACAGTAAAATCCCCTGCAAATACTCGATTTTTGGCACGAAATTTGACATGTTGAACAATATGAAGAGAAAAAAAGTTGTTTGCAGTTCGGCAAAATGACATAGACTGAATTTCAAGCTTGGTAGTACTTCTTTATAGATGCGTTACCATCTTAAGCTACATGCACGTACTTCTGGTAACCCCATCTGTTGGAAAACAGCGAAAACTTATTCAACGTCCTAATACATCGTCATAGCCGTCTGTCCCAGTGAAGTGACTCCCATTCTTGTGACCCGGGTGACCAACTTATTGGAAATTGCCCTCATGGGGTAACTTCGCATGATAGGTGTGCGAGAGCATCGAGACCGGCGAAACGGCCGCCTACTTAAGGAAATGCAGTCAACAGATCGAGCGTACCGTTTCCCTGGTGAGGGGAAAACTCGAGCCGGGCACGCGTATAACGTTGAACGCGTTGATCGTGATCGACGTGCACGCCCGTGACGTTGTCCGTACGTTGGTGGACGGAAGAGTCGACAACGTGATGGACTTCAAATGGATCTCGCAGTTGCGTTACTACTGGTCGGAAGGGAGTATCGTGGTGTCGATGATAACGACCGACGTGGCTTACGGTTTCGAGTACCTGGGCAATACGCCGCGTCTCGTGATTACTCCGCTGACCGACAGGTGTTACAGAACGTTGATGGGCGCGCTGAAGTTGAATCTCGGCGGGGCACCTGAGGGACCAGCGGGAACGGGCAAGACGGAGACTTCGAAGGACCTCGCCAAGGCAGTAGCCAAGCAGTGCGTCGTGTTCAACTGTTCAGACGGTTTGGACTATCGTGCAATGGGGAAATTCTTCAAGGGCCTGGCCCAGTCGGGCGCTTGGGCTTGTTTCGACGAGTTCAACAGGATCGACCTCGAAGTCTTGTCGGTGATAGCCCAACAGATATTAACTATACAGACGGCCATTGCTATGAGGCTGGAACGCTTCAATTTCGAAGGCACGGACATCAAGCTGGATCTTACTTGCAACATCTTCATCACCATGAATCCCGGTTATGCAGGAAGACAGGAACTTCCGGACAATTTGAAAGTGCTCTTTCGCACGGTCGCCATGATGGTACCCGATTACGGGATGATAGGCGAGATAACGCTTTACAGCTACGGCTTCAACGACGCGCGAAGTTTGGCCGAGAAGATCGTCCACACCTACAAGCTGTGCTCGGAACAACTGAGCTCGCAGAGCCACTACGATTACGGCATGAGGGCCGTGAAGACCGTTCTCGTGGCGGCTGGCAATCTGAAGTTCAAGTACCCGGAGGACAACGAGTCCGTGCTGGTTTTGCGGGCGATCGTTGACGTCAACTTGCCAAAGTTTTTGGCCCAGGACATCGGTCTTTTCGTCGGCATATACAACGATTTGTTTCCCGGTGTCGAATTGCCACGACCGGATCGCGACGAGCTCATCGAATTCTTGCGCGCCAACTTGGCGAAGAGAAATCTCCAAGCGACCACCTGGTACGTGGAGAAGATCGTTCAGATTTACGAGATGATCTTGGTGCGTCACGGCCTGATGATAGTCGGCGAGACTCTCGGTGGCAAGACGAAGGCTTATCAGACACTGGCCGATTCACTGGGCGACCTGTCGTCCAAGAAACGAGCGGTGCTTCGCGAATCCCGAACGACCTATCGCGTCATCAATCCCAAAGCGATCACCATGGGACAATTGTACGGCAGCTTCGATCCCGTGTCCCACGAATGGAGCGACGGTGTGCTGGCCAATTGCTTTCGCGAGTTTGCCCAGCCGACCGCGACCGAGAGACGATGGATCGTCTTCGACGGACCCATCGACGCCGTCTGGATCGAAAATATGAATACCGTGCTGGACGACAACAAAAAGCTGTGCCTCATGTCCGGCGAGATCATACAAATGTCCAACAGAATGAACATGATCTTCGAGCCTGCCGATCTTGAGCAAGCCTCGCCCGCTACCGTCAGCCGTTGCGGCATGATCTACATGGAACCGTCGCAACTTGGCTGGCAACCGATCTTCGAATCCCACAAGAAACATCTCCGGGCGAAGCTCCTCGTTGAGCAGTTCGATCTCGTTTGCGAACTAGTCGATTGGCTCGTCATACCGATCCTACAGTTTCTTAGACACAACTGCAAGAGCTTCGTTGATACTTCCGATATCTACAGGTTCTTCGTACGTCCCTCAACGTCTTAAGATAAATTCGTCTCTCTTTCTTTGGTCTGTGACAAACAATGATCGTTGTTCGTGATTTTTTTGGGAAGGCGTTTGCGCGTCTGTTCGACACGATGCTCGAAGGCGAGACCCAAGTCAGCACAGTTTGGCTTCAGTGTGTTTTGCTGTTCAGCATGGTGTGGGGCCTAGCTGCTACCTTGGTAACCGCGAGCAGGCAAACCTTCGACGTTTACCTGAGAGCTTTGCTCCTCGGCAACGTCGAGGAATATCCTAGACCGAAGGCCTTTAAGCTCACCAAGCAGCAACTCTTTCCGGATCGAGGCATGGTCCACGACTGGATTTATGACAAGAGGAACAACGGGACTTGGATATCCTGGATGGACACCGAGGCTCAGGTAAAAAAAAGCATACGTGCCGATGACGAGCGGAAATTCGGGTAGGGCTTCGATCGGGCTTATCTTACTAGGTGCGCCCGATCACTATCTGCTACCGATAGGTAGTGAATGAAAATCACTACATTTTTTCCTCACCTAAAAGTACCTTGCCCTTTAATACGGGTTGGGCCTGGCTCTTTCATGAAAATCCCTACTAGGAAATCCACAAATAAGCCCTAATAGGGCCCCAACTTGTATTAGGGATATCCTGTCAGTTTTCCACACGGTTCCTCTTCAACCGATCCCGTGGCTATAATTTTCACATCAGAGTATCAAATCTCCAAGTACTAATGTTCGCCCGAAAAAATTCCAGTCACCTTTGCCAGCTGGTGCGAAAGCGAGCGAGTTGATAATCCAAACGAACGAGGTATCGATGCAGCGTTTCTTCGTGTCGAATTTCCTGAAGCTATCGATACCGATATTGTTCGTGGGTCCAACGGGCACGGGCAAGTCGTCGATAATAATCGACTACCTGGTGAGCCTACCGAGCGACAAGTACGTGCAAAACATGGTGAACTTTAGCGCCCGTACGAGTGCTTCGCAGACCCAAGAGATCGTCATGTCGAAGCTGGACAGACGTAGGAAGGGTGTATACGGTCCGGCGATGGGCAAGCGTTGCGTGTTGTTCGTGGACGACCTGAGTATGCCGCAGAAGGAGACTTACGGTGCTCAACCGCCCATCGAACTTTTGCGCCAATGGATCGATCACGGTCACTGGTACGATCCGAAGGACACGACGATGCTGTATCTCGTGGACGTGTCTCTGATCACGGCGATGCTACCACCGGGTGGTGGCTCGAACGTCGTTACCCCGCGATTCATACGTCACGCTCACGCGATCGGTATGGATGCTTTCGAGGATGCGACCATGACCAGAATCTTCACCACTCTTTTGGATTGGCACTTTGGCAAAGGCTTCGACGCCAGTGTCGGCCGCCTCGGTAAAATGATCGTCTCCGCTACCATGAAGATTTATCACGAGTCGCGAGAGAAATTCCTCCCTATACCCTCCAAGAGTCACTACACGTTCAATCTCCGAGACTTTTCACGGGTTATCGGGGGTATAGTGTTGGTGCCAGCGGCGCGAATGCGCGAGCCTGACAAGCTCTTGAGGCTCTGGATTCACGAGATATATCGGGTGTTTCACGATCGTCTCGTGGACGATGCCGATCGCGAGGAACTCTTCGAGATGGTCAAGCGGGTCGTCTACGACGAGCTTCGTCAGCCTTTGGACAAGGTGCTGTCGAGTTTCCTCGCTAGCGATGAGAAAACCATAAAACCCAAACACCTGGGTGATCTGTATTTCGGGATGTACATGGAACCAGACGCCGATCCGCCGATCTACGACGAGGTCCCGAGCTTCGAGGAGCTCCAGGAGAAAATGGTTTATTACCTGACCGAGTACAACATGACCGCCAAGACGGAAATGTCCCTGGTACTCTTTCGATACGCGATCGAGCACGTGTCGCGCGTATCGCGCGTCCTCGTCAACGACAAAGGCCACGCTCTGCTCGTCGGGGTGGGCGGTTCAGGTCGCAATTCTTGCGCCAAATTGGCAACGAGCATATCCGAATTCGCCATCAGCCAGGTCGAGATAACTCGCAATTACGGTTTCGCCGAATGGCGCGAGGATGTCCGAAAGTTGTTGATGCGCGTCGGCAAAGAGGCCAAGTCTACGGTGTTCCTGTTCGGCGACAATCAGATCAAGGACGAGAGCTTCGTCGAGGACGTGAACACGATCTTGAACACCGGGGACGTCGCGAACCTCTACGGTAGCGAGGAAAAAGCCGAGATACTCGAAGCCATGATGAACATTGGCCGGGACACGAGCGGCAAGAAATTCGAGACCAGCCCCATGTCCCTGTACGCCCTTTTCGTCGAGAGAGTGCGAAAGCACCTTCACGTCGTTCTGACGATGTCACCGATCGGCGATGCCTTTCGCAATCGTCTAAGGACGTTTCCGTCGTTGATAAATTGCTGCACGATCGATTGGTACGACATTTGGCCCGCTGATGCTCTGGAGAGGGTCGCGACGGCTTCGCTGCGCGATCTTGACATCGCTGATGACGTGCGTAAATCCTGCGTCACGATATGTCAACGTTTTCACGAGAGCGTAAGACGCGTCAGCGATCGTTACGAGACAATCACAAGGCGCAAGAATTACGTGACGCCCACAAGTTTTTTGCAGTTAATCAAATCGCTCTATCGGCTCTACGGCCGCAAGGTCGACGACATAACGTCCCAGCAGAATCGTTACGTCGTTGGCTTGGAGAAGCTGGACTTTGCCGCTGGACAGGTGGTCCTTATGCAGGACGAGCTGCACGTCCTGCAGCCCCAATTGGTCGCTCAGTCTCAGCTGAGCGACAAGCTGATGATCAGAATCGAGCAGGACACGGTGAACGTCGAGGCGAAGAAGGAAGTCGTCGCCGCAGACGAGGCACTCGCGAACGAGGCAGCCGCAGCTGCTCAAGCTATCAAGGATGACTGCGAGAGCGACCTAGCCGAGGCTACACCAGCCCTCGAAGCTGCTCTCGCTGCACTCGATACCCTCAAACCCGCTGACATCACTATCGTTAAATCCATGAAGAGCCCACCCGCCGGTGTGAGACTCGTCATGGAGGCTGTATGCGTTCTCAAGAGTGTCAAACCGGAACGCGTCCAGGATACGACCACCGGTAAAACCGTGGATGACTATTGGGCTGCCTCGATCAAACTGCTCGGCGACATGAAGTTCCTCGAACACCTCAGGACCTTCGACAAGGACAACATACCGGTCGCATCCATGAAGCTTATCAGGGAAAAATTCATGAACGATCGGAACTTCCAACCGGAGGTGATCAAGAAGGTCTCGACTGCCTGCGAGGGACTTTGCCGGTGGGTTCGGGCTATGGAGGTTTACGACCGGGTTATCAAAGTCGTCGCACCCAAGAAGGCTATGCTGGCGGAAGCGGAAGCTGAATTGGCAGCTCAAATGGAGACGCTCAATGCTAAGAGAGCTCTTCTGCAGGTCAGTTCAAGTTATATGGTTCACTTATCTTCACTTCTTGTGAAACACATTCTCTGTATGTCCCTCTTTGGCGTCAATCACTATTGCGATCACACTCCTGTCCATATCTCGTTCACATCACAGTAAAGGGTGCCTCCTAATTGGACGCTTACACGCTTTCAGCATTTGTGAGCACCGCTCATGTCGTTCGACTTGACACTGTGCGCGCTTACAGAAGCATTTATGACATCAGTTTTTTATGACATCATTTATGACTCACAAATGCTTCTTCCGGCAAGCTTAAGCAGCAAAAGCGTGGGCGTTAAAAACACTTCCAAATAGTTGTCCAGAAGTTGTCTGAAAGGGTACCTAATGTCCGCTTGGAAGTTACTTATAAGTTATCACGTGTTCAACACATGACAGTTATCTTTTGGATAGTCAATTCGAAGGTAACCTCCGGACGGACATTTGGCACACCTGTAGCCGACTTTTGGACAACTTTTTGACAATTGGTACTTGCGTTACGAGTTTTTCGTGAGCATTTCTGGCAAATTGCGGAACAGCGTCACGGACATTGTTTTCCGATGATTTGGGGGACCCTATTTCTAATGAAATGACCTCTTAAACATAGCGTTGGATCCGAGTTAGGGGATTGCTTGTAGATATCCAGAAATTGGGAAAAATGTTCCCATTCCATCTCTTCATCACCCCAATTTTCTAGTAGATCGCAATCTTTATCACTATTAGTTTCATTGTTAATTATGTTAAACAACTCATCAATAATTTGAAAACCAACAAAAACTTCTGCGGCGTCCACCATCCTCATACTTGTAATGCCAACTCGAACGATTTCAGTTCTGGAGAGCGTAAGAACGTCGAAGCTTGCACAGTTTAAGGCGGGATATACATTTACAACGATCAAAAATCGATTTTTTTATTTTTGCTTTAAATGCTAGAACTATATATGTAGAATATTTTTCCAAAGTTTGAAAGTGAAATTTGAAAAACTTCAAACGTTACAGTCCGTCAATGCTGTGCCTCACCGCTCGGAGTCGGAGCGCGCGCGAACTTCAAACGCGTTTTTCTCAAAACTGCATTATCGAAATTGGCGTGCAGGATTACTCAAAAACTATTAAGCCGATTGCGTTGAAACTTGGTAGGAATATTGATAATATTGGTAGCTTCTACTTGACGGGAATTGATTTTGAAAAATTGGAAAGAAAAAGACTTTTTCAATCCACATTTTACATGAATGTTGCGTGAAATGTTGTTTTTTTGTACGTGCGTGCCATTTTCTTCATTTTAATGACTGTCACATAGAAACTATACATGTTCTAACTGAAAAAAAGGTTTGACCTTGCTGTTACACTCTGCCACAGCTCTGCCATGTTGATGATGATTTAATTTAAAAAATTGTTTTCTATACTTAAATATACTATTAAAGTATACCTAAAGTTCCATAATTGTAGAATAATTATTTCTTAGTTTAAAAAATCCTTCTATATTGCTTATCTTTGCCTGTCTAAATGTATATCCCACCTTAACCCGAACGTGCCATATCACTGCTAATATGTGTTAGCGCCGTTAGGGTGTAAGCGCCCAAGTCGAACACACCCTAAAGGGTACCATTTTTGTCTAGTCTCAAATATGTCCAATAAAAGTTCCATTCTTCAGCTTCTCTAACACCTGGTTCCATCGTTTTTGGGAACACTATTGGGATGTTGAATAAGTTCTCGCTGTTTTTTCATGAAAATTAACGCTTTACTATTGAAAAATCAATCCTAATGCTTTTAAACGTTTCGAAACTGTTGTGCCATCAACTCCTAATGATTCTGCAAGTTCAGCTAGCATCAGACATGAAGTCTTCATGAAGGGATGCTTCCAATTCAACACATAAAAATCATCAATTGTGAAGCGTCTAAACCAATCTCTGCATATTGCTTCCGACAGAGCATGGTCGTCGTAAGTCTCAACAAGAATTCTGTGTTCTTCAGCTGCAGATTTTTTCTGAATAAAGTAGTGCAGAAAAATTCCCTACAAATACTCTTTTTTGGGGATGAAATTTGACATGACACTATGAAAAAAACTTGACATGACACTTCGGCGTAGTAACATAAACTGAATTTCAAGCTTGCTTATAGTACTTCTCTATAGATGCGTTACCGTTTTAAACTACACGCACGCAGTTTTAGTAACGCTATCTGTTAGACAACAGCGAGAGCTTATTCGACGTCCCAATATATCGAAATGCCCAAAATTTCGCCATCTAACTTTCGCAACTCCGTTCCCTTTGCTCTTGTATCCTCCAGGAAGTGACGGACAAGCTGCAGACGTTGAACGACGAGTTCGCCGAATGCATGCGAGAGAAGAAGAAGCTCGAGGACCAGATAGATCATTGTATGCAAAAGCTGGACAGAGCTGAGAAGCTGTTGGGCGGTCTCGGCGGTGAGAAGACACGTTGGAGCGAGACAGCAGCCTCGTTGGGTTCCAGTTTGGGGAACATGATAGGTGATGTGCTCCTGGCGTCCGGTGTGGTGGCTTACCTCGGTGCGTTTACCGTCGAGTATCGCAACGTCCTGATCGATGAGTGGTACGATTCCTGCAAGCGGATGGGAATACCCTGCGGCGAGAGATTCAGCCTCGTCGAAATATTGGGTGATCCGGTAGAGATGAGAGCCTGGATGATCCACGGTTTACCCGCCGACAATTTTTCCATCGAAAACGGGATAATCGTGAAGAACGCTGATCGCTGGCCCCTCATGATAGATCCGCAGGGTCAGGCGAACAAGTGGATCAAGAGTATGGAGAAGCATCAAAAGCTGGCGGTCGTCAAGCTTAGCGACGCGAATTACGTAAGAATAGTGGAAACGGCGATACAGCTAGGACAGCCGGTTCTTCTGGAAAACATCCTCGAGGAAATCGACGCGATCCTCGAGCCCGTGCTCTTGAAGAATATCTACAAGCAGCAGGGCGTTTCGTACATGAGATTCGGCGAAAACGTTCTCGAGTACAACGACTCCTTCCGCTTGTACATAACGACTCGTCTGCGCAATCCCCACTACCTCCCGGAGGTCACGGTCAAGGTGACCCTGCTGAATTTCATGATAACGCCGCAAGGCCTCCAAGATCAGCTGCTGGGGATAGTCGTGGCGAAGGATTTGCCCGCGCTGGAGGAGAAGAAGAATCAGCTGATCGTCGAGGGCGCGAACAACAAGAGGATCCTGAAGGAGATCGAGGACAAGATCCTCGAAGTGCTCTCGACCTCGGAGGGCAATATCCTCGAGGACGAGACCGCCATCAAGATACTATCCTCGTCGAAGCTGCTGTCTGAGGATATCCAGGCTAAGCAGAAGATCGCCGCGAAGACATCGACGGAAATAGATGCTGCTAGAAACGGCTACAAGCCGGTGTCGCGTCACGGCTCGGTACTGTTCTTCTGCATATCCGAATTGGGCAACATCGATCCGATGTATCAGTACTCTCTGCCCTGGTTCATCAATCTCTACGTAACCTCGATAGCCAAAAGCGAGGCATCCTCGAATCTCGAGACGAGAATGCGCAACCTCAATGATTTCTTCACCCGAACGATCTACCGGAACGTCTGTCGTTCTCTCTTCGAAAAGGACAAGCTGATCTTCTCGTTGGTCCTGGGTGTTGGAATCTTGCGAGCCGCTGACAAGGTGGACGAGGAACTCTGGAGTTTCTTGCTGACCGGTGGTGTCGCCCTGGCCAATCCTCATTCCAATCCCGTTCCCAGCTGGTTAACGGACAAATCCTGGTCGGATGTGGTTCGAGCTACGAGCCTTCGGGGTCTCGGCGGATTCAAGGGTTCTTTGGAGAAACGTCCCGACGAGTGGAAGTCTCGTTACGATCTGGCTGATCCTCAGAGCAGCGATTTCCCGGCACCTTTCGAGGATCTTACGAACGCCGATATGATGAAGCTCGTCGTCCTCAGGTGTCTGCGACCCGACAAAATCGTCGCAGCCGTGCAGAACTTCGTTGTCGCCAACATGGGAGACTTCTTCGTGGAACCGCCGGCCTTTGATCTACGCGAGGCTTACGACGATTCCAACCACGTTACACCCCTAGTCTTCGTTCTTTCACCGGGCTCCGATCCCATGGCCGGTCTCGCCAAGTTCGCCGCGGACAAGGGAGTCCCGAAGAAGAGCCTCCTCAGCATTTCACTGGGACAGGGACAGGGCCCCATTGCCGCGGGACTCATCGAACGCTCGATCAAGAATGGCGACTGGGTCGTTTTGCAAAATTGTCACTTGGCCGAGTCCTGGATGAAGGAACTAGATCGCATATGCGACGAGATCGTCGTGCCTGAGAATACTCATACCAAATTTCGCATGTGGCTCACCAGCTATCCGTCCAAGAGCTTTCCCGTCTCGATATTACAGAATGGCGTGAAAATGACCAACGAGCCACCAAAGGGACTCCGACAAAATTTGTTGCGCAGCTACAACAACGATCCACTCTCGGACGAGAAATTCTTCCGCGGCACTTTCAAGACTCCAGAGTGGCAAGCTCTTCTCTTCTCCGTTTGCTTCTTTCACGCTGTCGTCCAAGAGAGACGACAGTTCGGACCACTCGGTTGGAACATACCCTACGAGTTCAACGAGTCCGATCTACGGATAAGCGTTGTGCAGCTTCAGGTCAGCCCAACATTCACTTGGCTATTTCCATTCTCTCAGACCCTCTCCCACAATGTCGCCCACAGTCGCTTGTTTCCAAATGCACTACGCTATTGCACTCGCACCAGGGCAGATAATGTAGTTTTGATTTTACGTGCTGTACCTGGCCGTCGGCCCTAACAACACGAACCCCACGGGTTTGGGGTCGGGATACGCCCGACCACGTGACAAGCATATGCAAACTTGCACCAGGGCACAGGGAAACTGTGGAAAACTCGTGACGATAAAGGCGACTATTGCTTTGCCGAGTTTTCGTTGCATTCGCGTCGGAAACTCCGAAAGCCGGTTTCCTGCTTAGTAGTCGGCGTGCAGGCGAGTGCGCGGCCGGTCACCCATCTAAGTATTGGTCAACGCTGCTTAAGGCAGGAGTCTCGCTACAGTCGTTATTAGATAAATTCTTGATTTAAAAATATATATACGAGTTTATGTGATAAACTTTTATATAGTGAAAATAGTTGATACCTCACCGAAGATTCCAAAAAGTAATGTTAGGTGGAAAATGGAAGAAGTAACCCGTCGTTTTATGGGAAATCCGTTCCGTCAACATTGTAATTAGCGAATTCACCCCCCTATCGATTTTATAGCATTGATATTAAAGTTGCTACTTGTAAATTAGAATCTGAAGATTCCAACGTGATTATAAAAATATAGGTTCACCGAATTATTCGAAGAGAACTTCAAAGATAATGTCGTTAAAAACTTTATTAACCTTCTAAGAACGGGGAAATTTCCATTAAAATCGACTTTTTTTACATGAAAGATATCAATAAAAACGATGAATTTCTCAATTGGAGTCCCAAGCCTAACTGCTGGTCGATATATCGACCAGCACCGTCCGCAACGAAAAGTCCAATTCTAAAAATTTATTTTAAAAAGTTTGAAAGCGTATTCCTATGTAATTTGATGCGCTAAATACGGGAAAAATAATGAAAAAAATTCCGGTGGCATCCTTGACCTTGAAAATTGCCATTTCAAGGTCAATTTTTTTTGCTAGTTTGGCCTCAATATTTATATACTCACATTGTGGATGCACTGAGTACAGCAAAATAGGCATATATGTTGTAAAGGTCATCCTGAAGAATAGTTCAAAGACGCCAGTTGTTATGGAACAAGTTTTGTCAGTAAACATACTCACTGCCCAAAGTATGTCACAAGAAAACTGCAGAAAAATCGTGCATTATTTTCAGAAATACTCCAACTTTCTCTGTTAGCGTGACCCAGGATCAACAACGTGGATGTGGCGAAAATGTGATCTCTTAAGGGTGCTTGATTTTCGTGAGTCCCCTTGCCTAAATATTATGTGCCCCCTGGCTGGTCGATATATCGACCACTCCCGTCCTTAAAAGGTTAAATAGCAGAAGACTGACAGCCGCGAAGAAGTTGAGTATACTTGGCAACATCGCACCTGAGAGTGTGGCCGGTACACCTTTCGGGAGGTCTCAGAAATATATATAGATATATATATATATATATATATATATATATATATATATATATATATATATATATATATATATATATATATATATGTATATATGTATGTATGTATATATATATATATATGTATATATATATATATATATATATATATATACATATATATATATATATATATATATATATATATATATATATATATATATTACCGAGAATGCCCGAAGTAGATTATATGGTTATCTTGCTCTGAGCAAGTATATACATTTTTTCCTTTTTCATTATTATTCTGCAGATATTAATTTTGTTTATGATGTCAATGAAGCAAATAGCACTCTCAAAGTACAATGGAAAACACAAGTTATTTCATTGCATATATTTTATTTATAAAACATAATAATTTGTACATAACATACAAAAAACATAAATTTATAAAACACAGTATGCACCATAATTCTTCCGCGAGGTACCCTAATTCAACTACTCGACGACTTGACAAAATAAACTTATCCGTCGTATCCACGACTTTTTTTTTCGATGCGACAATATTTTCTTGCTACTGTTTTCTTTTTCGACTAATAAACTGTCCTTTGTCAATGCGGTGTTCGCACCGAATATTGTGTAGCTCCATTTGCAGATAACCCTCGTAAACTCATGCACCAACAACAATACAACCGGCGAGTACAGAGAGGTTAGGGTTGCTATTCGGTGGCGACGAATATGCATATATAAAATATTGAAAAATGCACCACTGCCAGATCAACGTCGTACCAGGAAACTTGTATATATATAGCGGTTTACAGCTGATCGTGATCGAATCAAATCAGCAATTTATAATTATTTCTAATGATAAATTACGAAATGTTATTCAGGTTAAGTTCGTATGCGTGAAGTTTCCATCGCTCAAAGATTTTTTTCGATACAGAAAACTTTTCCTACATTTTGTTTTGTTTCAACGATTAATACACCGTCATTTGACTACCACGTAGCGAGACTCCTACCTTAAGGGCATGTACAAGGTCAACATAACCTCACAAATTTTTCAACCCTATTTTCTCATAGATGGTTGAATTTTTTTAGGAAAAACAAAGCATTAGGCTCTGGAGAATTCCCTGACGCAGAGCTTGATGATTTCCTTTTGCCCTCCATATTATTCATCTCTGAGAAATCTCTGTTCGAACATTTCAGCTATCTCTCTCGCACTTATATGTCACGTAGTACATCTTCTACTTCGCCTTAACATGGGAGATCGCCGCAGGTGCGCAGCGATTGCGCCTACAATATTGTTGGCTTTTTTTTTTCATTTCGATCTCATTCTCACCCGAACTTTTTAGTTCTTTCTATGTAAAATTTTTTTCCTTGTCGTCTGGCATTCGTGTATTCCGAATATGATTTGCTTCTCTTGTCGATCGGAATGCGATAAAAATAATCGGAAAAATCGAATACTTGCTGATATTCGAGTCTTCGTTTCATCAACATGCGGGGAAAAACGTACTTTGTACCTTCAGATGTTTTTGAACGACTATGACGAAGTACCGTTCGATGCCCTGCTCTACCTGACCGGCGAGTGTAATTACGGAGGACGCGTGACCGATGACAAAGATCGCCGGCTCCTAAACTCTCTTCTGAAAAACTACTACAATCCTAGAGTAATCGAAGATCACAAGTACGTATCTCCGAAAAGACGGCAAGTATGAACTTAACCTGTATACTCTACGACTCGCGTACATAACCTCAAAAGACCGCGAAATTAGCGACCTCTGCAATGTCCAATTTAACCCTAAATGCGATATCTCGTACCTATGGAAGTTAGAGTACAGACGTTCAAACTTCATAGAGAGTGGTTGAAAAAGCGTCAGTGGAAATATAAAAATATCAGGTACAAAGTTTCCCCACGAGGGTCACTTCGATAATTAGTCACCGACCAATAAAGTAATTAAAGTAACTACGATTAATCCTAAAAAAGTAAAAATAAAAAAATAAGTAATCAAAGGACTAATCCATGCGTAAAAATAATCCTGAAAACGTTCTTCGTAACGTAATTGCTGAAAAACCGGAAACAGGAACGAAAAACGTAAGTTTTTCAAGAACAAAGAAAACAATTACTTTTTTAATTGTCAATTATTTTTAAGAAATTCCTGGAGAATTTGTAGAGAATGTTCATAAAAAAATCATTTTTAGACATATTAATTAAAATGATTAATAGTTTTATAATTTTTTATGATAATGAAAACGATAATAAAAATTTTACTTTATTTTCAATTAACAATACTTTGTAATAACTAAAATTACTTTAAAAATGAATTTTAATTACTATTTAATCGTTCATTTCTCGTTACGACTTATTTTATACGATCTATATGAAAGTGAATATTTTGCATATTCATATAAAAATTCATATATGAATAAAATAATTTATTTTATTTTTAATTAGTAATAATTTACAATAATAAAAATGATTAAAATTATGATTTAATTTTTAATTACGAATTATTTTGTGTGATCCATATAAAAGAGAACATATTGAATATTCATATATGTATAACATTTTCTCATATGTACAAAATTCATATGCAGATTTTCATCCATGCGAAAAAGTAATGAAAGCCACTAGAAAAGTATTACAAATTTACATTATACAGACGATCAGAAGTTTCGCTAAAAACTTTTTATTTTTTACACTCTTGGCATACTTCACATTATACCCGTATTTATGTTGCATACTTTCGAGTAGTATCGAAACTTAATTAAGGTTATATTTCCGTCAGAATATACACTCATATGTATATGACATATCGGACTCGATCTACACCAGCGCCGTTGGATTGGAACCACGTCCTTACACACAGGTCTTTAAACGACGGTCGTATTTGATAGGCGGTGAATGGGCCGCTCAGTGTTCAAGCTTTTTTTCTTATCGCCGCAATACAAAGAACATAATATCAATCATTTTTACCATTGTCGCTTGAGTTTTGCATGCGGTTAATATAGGTTTGGTTATATTTTTAAGCATGTATGTATTAATTTGTTTATGTTGGCATGCAAATACATACTTTTTCGTTTACTTTCCATGTAATGAATATTTCTTACAAAAAGCAAACGAGAAACCTTATACCGAGACATTACAGTCTAAAGTGCATGTATTGTATGCAAGACAGAGACCTATGATATTGCTGTCTTCTTCGCACACGACACCCCCTTTCCAATGCGCACCATGCGGCCGAAAATTGAAGCAAAAACAGAACGCACCATGAACTTTCTCCCACTACCATCGTTTTAAGACCTGTATGTTAGACCGTGATTGGAACACTATTTTTTTACAATTCTGCGAACGCCATCAAGGACGAGCTCCTGTACTCTAGCCTCCACGTTTGTACACAAAGCCCATAAAACGGCCGCCATTCGATCAAACTAAGCTCCTTCGCCCACATAAAATTTAGCTCACTGCAAAGACGACCAATTTTCAAAATACGTACTTGGCAGCTACTCATTCTCGCCGAGCGAATTGTATCACCTGCCGCCGGACACCGACCACTCCGGTTGCGTAAAATACATACGAAGTTTGCCGATGAACCAGCGACCTGAAGTCTACGGTCTTCACGAGAACGCGGACATAACGAAGGACAACAAGGAATCGATGCAATTGTTGTCCGGTGTACTTTTGACGCAAACCCAGATAACGGGTGTCTCCGGTGAATTGGACATAGAGACGCTCGTCGAGAATCTCGCTTCCGACATACTGTCGAAAATGCCTGAGCAATTCGACATGAATTACGTGGCGGAAAAATATCCGGTTCTTTACGCGAACAGTATGAACACGGTTTTGCGCCAAGAGCTCATAAGATACAATCGTCTTACCGAGGTGATAAAAAAATCGCTGAGAGACGTACGAAGGGCGATAAAGGGCCAAGTGACCATGTCGAGCGGCCTCGAGGAGGTTTTCACCAGTATGAGTATCGGCAAAGTTCCAAACGAGTGGAGCAAAAAGTCCTATCCGTCCCTCAAGCCATTGGCCAATTACGTGAACGATTTGTTCGCCAGAATCGAATTTTTCAACAATTGGATCGTCAATGACGCACCCGAGGTTTTCTGGATATCCGGCTTCTTCTTCACGCAATCCTTTCTCACCGGTGTACTTCAGAATTACGCTCGTTCGCGAAAAATACCCATAGATCATTTAGATTTCGAATTCGAGGTTAGGAGCGAGGCGGACGAGCTAGTGGCGCCATCTCGCGGCGTTCACGCCAAAGGTTTGTTCCTCGAGGGAGCACGCTGGGACCGGAAGTACGGACAACTCGCCGAATGCAAGCCGAAAATTATGTTCGACCCGTTGCCGATAATATGGCTGAAACCTGGGGTAAAAGAGGAATTTGTTTTATCGCCCTCTTATGAGTGTCCCGTTTACAAAACGAGCGCTAGACGGGGAGTTCTCGCGACCACCGGACATTCGTCCAACTTCGTCATGTACATATTGCTGCCGACGACGATCGAACAGTCGCACTGGATAAATCGAGGTGTCGCTTCGCTCTGTCAACTCGACGACTGAGCACCTTTTTTGTCCAATTTTTTCGATCGTATCGATGGTGTAGCTTTTCACTACACATATTTGTAATTTTATTGGTCAATTATAAACGCCTGAGTATTTGTTATAACGAAAATGTGAAAATAAAAATGACACGATTTTTAAAAATCATTATGGGAAAATGTTTGGCATTTTTGTAGTTTTTCGAGACGAATTTATTTGGGTTTGTTTGAGTAGCTTGTTGAGTAGTTGGAAGACCTAACGCCGCTTGATGTAATGGCGCTAGGTTGCTTTTTTCCCTAAACATTCTAATCGCAAGACAAAATCGTAGAAATGTATTATGTATGATGACCCAAAGAATAATAAATCGTATTATTCGTACCTTATTAGTTCGGAGAAAAATAATTTTATTAAATCATTAATCACTTTCTTGGGGCCGAAAAGGCACATGCGTTCAATCGCTTTGGAATCTTTGCAATGTAAGAAGTCTCGATACCTCAGTTCGATAATGAGTTTTCTGCAGCCTGTCAACTTCTTGCGCATAAAATGTTGTGTATAATAAATAATTATTCGGCAATATCCAACTCATACTATTGTTGAAAAATATTTTCAAGCCTGCCAATGATATTAAGGCGGGATATACATTTAGACAGGAAAAAAATAAGCAATATTGAGGGATTTTTTAAACTAAGAAATCATTATGCTACAATTATCAGACTTTAGGTATACTTTAATAGTATATTCCAGTATACAAAACAATTTTTAAAAATTAATTTATCATAGAAATGGCGGAGCTGTGGCAGAGTGTTACAGCAAAGTCGCCGCGTGAGTTGCGAATGGGCGTGCAGTCTAGCTTCCCGTAGACTTTGATTCGCAAAAAAGTTCAAACTTTTTTTCAGTTAGAACATGTATAGTTTCTATGTGACGGCAATTAAAATGAAGAAAATGCAAATTTAACAAAATGGCCCGCATTTACAAAAAAAAATCAACATTTCACGCAACATTCCTGTAAAATGTGGATGAAAAAAGTAGTTTTTTTT
Organism: Ophion ellenae; assembly: GCA_963210295.1. Taxonomy (NCBI): domain Eukaryota; kingdom Metazoa; phylum Arthropoda; class Insecta; order Hymenoptera; family Ichneumonidae; genus Ophion; species Ophion ellenae. The sequence goes on along the minus strand of OY723386.1, from coordinate 41,898,178 downwards.
TTTCATTTTTTCAAAACTATTCTCGTCAAATAGAAGGTACCAATATTATCAATATTTCTACCAAGTTTCAACTCAATCGGCTTAATAGTTTTTGAGTAATCCTGCACGCCAATTTCGGGAATGCAGTTTTGAGAAAAAATCGTTTAAAGTTCACGCCCGCTCCGAATCCGAGCGGTGAGGCACAGCGTTAACGGGCTGTAACGTTTGAAGTTTTTCGAATTTCGCTTTGAAACTTTAGGAAAATATTCTACATATATAGTTCTATCGTTTACAGAAAGAAGAAAAGAAATCGATTTTTTGATCGTTGTAAATGTATATCCCGCCTTAAGCGTTATCATTTTTGCAATTAAACATATATATGTTGCAATTTTATTCAAGAAAAAATAACCGATAGACTTGGTCTATCGGTTATTTTTTTAGTTATATTTTTTATCGGTTATATTTCGTTGCATAGATAGATAAATATATTATATTTAATATATTTCAAAATATATATATTTTTATTTAAATATTTAAAAATAATATTTTAAATACTATAAAAAATACTATTTAAAAATACATAGATAAAAAATATATTATATTTTTATCCGACTAGATCCGACTAAAAAATGCTTTCGCTAGAAAGGAATAGTATGTACTGGAGCTGTCTATAATCTTAAAGAAATAAAAAAAACAATAATTTTCCGATATTCTATAAAATTATTTTATCATTGAAAAAAATTCCACTCTACTTAGTCTCTTTCTAGAAATGTCTAGAAACTTATTATTTTCGTATATAGATCTCAAATTAATATTAAGGGGTTATTTACAGTCAGGAGGCCCAAGAAGATCGATTTTTCAAGAATTTTTCTTGAGAAGACCTTCAAATCTATTAACGTAACAATTTGTACACATATTATGGTAACTTTTAACTGTATTTTAACATTTTTTATTTGTAAAAATAATTATTTCGAAAGCTGCTATAGCTGATCTCCGGGAGCACCTCTTTGGACTATCTCTGGACTGGATCATCCAAGATGAAAAAACCAAAAATATTTCGGTAATATAGTGGATTATCTTGTAATTTATCGAAGGAATAAGCAAAATAATAATTTTTGACAAAATGGCGGTTTCTCAACAACAAAAAATCGATTTGTGAAAAAAATTGAGGCCTTTAATTGTTTATAAAATGGAAAATGTTTATCGATGAGAAAAAACCTTCGATTAATTACTGAAAAATATACTTGAAAAAATTGGGTTAAAATTTGAGACTGATCGGTTCAGCCGTTTCCTTGCTCACTGACTTTGAAAACACAGTTTTGAGAAAAACGCGTTTAAGGTTCCAAAAGCACTTTCGTACGCTCTGACACGTAATCACGAATACGCGTGTAATTTCGAGAATATTCGCCGGATTGACAAGAAATTTTCTGTGTGTGTACTTAAATATATGTACATTACAATTTTTTTAATCGATTTTTCGAAAATTTTAACTGTATATAAAATGTAATATAATCACTTAATTAAGTAATCAAGTAATTATATTACTTATAATATTGAGTAATTATTATTACTAATTAAGAGAATAAGAACAAACAATATACCTCGTTAATTATTCTGACCAAGTAGTTTGAGGTTCCCGGCCATAATTACCGAATGTGGATAAGGTAGGTAGCATTTGTGCCGTCCACGACATTGCCATGTTTGTGCAGCCTAATATTTTGTGTGCTTGATTGTCGTACAAATTCGCAATTAAAAACATGAATAATTTTATAACGGTGCTGTGAATCCTCATTTCCACGGTGCCAAGGGTTATTCCGGTAATTAGTCGAACCGTGCCTATTTTTTCAGCTCCGTGGTAGCATTTTTCATCAGATATAAATAATGAACTGAAAAATGATCGGAAGGTTTCCATAGGCGTAACGTGAATAGCACACGAAAACGATGCTGAAGTTTGCATCGTTGGACTGCAACGAATTTAACTTCTTTTGGCAGATTTCGCCTGCGAAAGTCCTTTAACGTTTTATAAAAAATTTATATAGCGATCTACATAATAAATCTTTAAAAAAGATCGTCTATGATAATAAAAATATGGGGAAAAAATTTAAATCGGAACTTTCGTTGCGTTCCAACGATGCAAACTTCGACATCATCCACGAAATACGTCGTCTCCGATTTTTATTTCAAAAAAACGGTACTGTGGATCGTACTCAAACTGCACAGGATGTTCAGCAAAGGGGTTATATACTTCACAAAAATGTTAGTAGTCGGCCATTTTGTACATCGAAAAAAAATATATATTTTTTCTATCAGCTTGATATTCAAACTAAATAATTGGGCAATTCATTTTATGAGTGAATCACTTTTTCATACGAAATAAAAAAAGTTAAATTCGAACATGATTTTATACCCGTTACGGTGGCCTAACCCCTTAAGTATTGTTACAGAATACCGAAGGCTTGTAACAAATTTCGTCTTTCCCCAAACGCGTTTGAATTTCCCACTCAAGCTCCCCCCCCCCCCCGCTTCGAATCTGCGTTTTCAGTGTTAATGTACCGCTCGACTTCCGGTCCTCCATTCCGTTTGCTCATGTGTGCGCTTCGCGAGCCGGAAATGCTGAAATCCAATAGCATCGCACCGGAAATGACATAGGCGCAAGATCAAAAATTTTATTATTTTCCAGCATTTTTTCTACTTCGATTCAACTCCGAATCGACAGATACGTCGAGACTTCGCGATATTCGCGTCTTCGCGCGTACTCTTCCTTCCAAACAAGCGAAATCTAGGAAATTTTCTGCCGAACATTCGAAACTCCCTCGCTGCGTGCGCGTCCGGCTGTCATGGCGCTCACGCGACTTCCGATGCTATCTTCGCGATGCCTTTCTCTCCGCGTAGCAGAAGACACGAGTCTCGTCCAAACGCTACACGAGGTTCGTTCATCAAACGCAAACGCGACCCGTTCACCGACAGCAATTGCATCGAATTTTATCGAAAAAAGAACTCGCTACGGCATAGAAAAAACACAAAGTTGCGGTAAAAAGAAAAGTCTTTGCTTTTTCGTTCGATACTCTCTTCTCACACGTAGGCACGCGTAAACGGATGTCCACACACACACACACGTACGTTTCGGTTGAAGTTCGAACGCGTAACAATGACCCGCGCTGTACGTAGTCTCTCGTGTCGTGGAGAGGGCTCCGCCGATCACGTGGTGGCCACCCACGTTTCGTATTGTCGGTAAACAAGAGTCGAAGCGCGCGAGAGAGGAAGAGAGGTGAAAAAACGAATATTTCGCCTACCGCGCAGATGTACAATGTTAATTACATCGATGAAAGCGTAATCATAGTAATACCGGAAGTCCCGAGAGTGACAACCGATTGCGCATACTCTTATTTCCCTACACCCTGAAAGGGCCGCCTACTCGGCGTTTCGCACGCACGTGCAAAATCCACGAGCTCGAAAATTATTCTCCGCGAATGCTCGCGTGTCTCGTTTTTTCCTCGGTTACATCATCGTTACGATTCAAAGGGATCGTAAACCGAGCGCGTTTGCCAAATAAATTGAAATACTGCAATCTCGTGGAGACGTACGAGGTTGATCGAGTGCGAGGAAGAGAGCGAGAGCGAGTGAGTGAGCGCGAGTTTGCGCGCGGAGTGGGGGTAGCGCGAAGCGGTGGCGCTGCGCGGCGGTAGACTTGGGTGGGGGTAACGGAGACACGAGTTTTTGGTGTGCGCTCGGTCCGTACCAGGGGCCGGCCATATTACACGTCCGCGGGTTATACGGGACGCGAGAATAAGGCAAAAAAGCGCGAGAGAGAGAGAGAGGGAGAACGAGAAAAACGTAAGATCATCTTGGGGCCTACGGTGCGTACCCACGGTGCCTTAAGCCCTTGGGGTCTCCCTCGTGCGTTATCTATTTATCACGTATACTCTTACGCTCGTTCGCTCCACGCAATTTTTTCACGATTAAAAACGTATGTACGTGTATACACACACATATATATATATACATATATATATATATATACAAATACATATATCGTTACACACGCGAGCGTCCACACACACACGCATAAATATAACGAATAAAAAATAAATAAACACACATAGGCGTGCGCGCGTAAGAGGGACAGCGAACGAGTCGCACCGAACGGTCGGACGGTCACGGGCAGACACAAAACCGCGACTAATACGCGAAACGTGTTACATCGTTGTGTACGGATTTTGTTTTTCCACGATTGTCCCACCGTCCTACGTACAATTTCGTTACGGAGAAGCTTTTCGCTTCTTTTTTTTGTTCCTTCGGTGGCTCAACGTGTGCAAAGTGAACGTTTTTTTTTTTTGTTGGTTACACGACGAGACAGTGGGGTTATATTGACCACGAGTTTGTACGCTCGCACGTCTTTTTCTCTTTGTAACGATACTTGTTTCTTTTTCTCGACATATCGCTCTCTCTCCGTCTCACTTGGTCTCTGTGGCTTTTCGTACGTGTGTGCGGGCGTGTTAAACGTAGAATCGACACACGATGTCTACGTACTCGAGAACACAAGAGAGCGACGCGTGGGCTCTTCTCGCGTTGAAATCGGCACCGGCGAGCCCGACGAAGATGCAATGGAACCCGGAGTCAAAGGGTGCACCGATAGCCCGCCTCGAGGGACGCGAATTCGAGTACATGGTCAGACAGAGGAGGATAACGATAGGCCGTAACAGCAGCAAGGGCGAGGTTGACGTAAACATGGGACACTCGAGCTTCATATCGAGACGACATCTCGAAATATATTACGATCATCCGTACTTCTTCATGACGTGCAACGGGAAAAATGGTGTTTTCGTCGACGGGGTCTTTCAACGCAAGGGCGCATCGGCCTTTCAACTGCCAAAGACGTGAGTACACGAACACGCGTGTTCCAGCTTCTGAGGGACGAGCTTTTGTGCGTTTTGTTCGACGAAAGGCTTGGGTAACTCGGCGACTCGATTTTGTCGTGAATTTTCGAAATAACGGGTGGCAGGGTGTCGAAAATGGAGGGGGGGAGGTTGGAAAATGAAGGGTGGCGGATAAAGTTGACGGGCAAGGCCGGACGCTCTCCTGGTGCGGAGGATCGCTACGTCACGGCGATGTTGGGTGCGTCGCTATCTTTTAGAATATTCACTGGTCCTCGGATCACCGTAGCGATTCTTCGCAGCAACTTACAGACAAGATTTCAACGACCACGGCTTTAGATTCTTCGGTATCGACGCTTCCAAACGAGAGACCAGCGCGCAGACTCGCGTTCCATAGGATTGCAGGCGGAACGGAAACATCGGTCGACGTTGAAGGCCTTGGAACGGAATCAAACGATGGACTTGAAACTATGAAGTTGAAGTTTGCATAGTTGGAATGCAACAAAAGTTACGATGCTGAAGTTTGCATCGTCGGACTGCAACGAATTTAATTTAATTTTGCACATTTCACCGAAAAAAGTTCTTCAATTTTTTAAGACGTTTATTTAGCGATTTATATGATGAATCTATGAAAGGTCGCCTATAAGAATAAGAATATGGAAAATGAAATGCAAAATGGAAACTTTGTTGCGTTCCAACGATGCAAACTTCAACATCATACAAAAGATAATCTTTCCTCTATTGCTTACATTTATTTTGACGATTTAGGGCACGGAAATCACCGAACCGATTTTTCTTATCCTCATTGGAAATCTACGATCTTAATTTATGAAATAAAATTATAGATGAGGATTAAAATGAAGAAATTTTACAAAAATCGAAAAGAACTTATGATATTGAAGCTCGCATCGTTGGGCTGCAACAAAAAGAATTTTTTTTCATACTGCCTTGTTCTTTTCTGGCACATTCAGGCTACGAAAATCACTGAAATATTTTTGAGGATCCTTGTTGGAAATCTATAAGCGAGACCCACGACAAATATTTTGTAGAACAATAATAATAAAGAAAGGGAAAAAATCAACAAGAATTTCCGTTGCATTCCGATACAAACTTCAACGAAATATTAACTTTCGGTGCATTCCAACGATGCAAACTTCGTCATTCGAAATTTGCATAGTTGGAATGCAACGTTTTTTTTTAATTTCCGTACTTTTTAATTGGCATAGAAAATCACATTTTGTTGATTCGGGTTGTAGATCGCTTATAAAGAGCCTGAAAGAATCGCGGGATTTTTATAGCTTGAATCTGTAGTGAAATTTGAGAAATTCGGTGAACATTTTTTTTCTGTGCATTCAGACGATGCAAGCATCAACATCATATGGAATGTCCGTTAACAATTGCCCAATATTTATCGTCAGGCTTGAGCTACGAAGATCAGTGGAACGGTTTTTGGGAACGGAAATTTGGGGCATTGTTGAAGGGCATTGGAGCGCAATAAATCCATTCGATAATTGCTCAATATTTATGGACTCGAGCTACGAAGATTGGCGGGTGATTTTTAGGATCGAGTTGAGATATCACGATGTTGAAGTTTGCATAGTTGGAACGCCATGAAAATCAATTCTTAATTGTTCGGCTGTGAAAATCAGTCAAACGTTTTTTACGTATTCTTATTAGAAATTTACAACCTCAATTTACAATAGGGAAGGCTTCAGATCAGAATAAAAGTACAGAAATGGAAAATTAACAAAAGAATCGTTGCGTTCCAACGATGCAAACTTCAACGTCATGAGAGATCTGGCTGAATGTCCAAACCGCGTAGGGGTGATGATCGGATTAAAGAGAAGGAGACGGAATATTTGACGCGTTTTACACTCTCGAAGCGTGCATCGAAATGCAACGGAAATATCTTTTTTATTTTCTGTCCTCTATTTTTATTACTAGCCGGAATGTTTGTCGATAGATTGAGGTTGTACGTCTGCGAGGATCTTAAAGAAACGTTTGACGCAGCTTTGATCGGTCGACAACAATTTGCAATGAGAAATAATGATCTTGAAGTTCGCATAGTTGGAAGGCATCGGAAATAAATTCTTTTCCACTGATAACATTTATTTTTCGCCCATTTAGGCAACGCAAATGATTCGAACGTTTTTACCTATTTTTATTACGGATTTACGATCTCAAGTTGCAACAAAACCGTTTCGAATAATATTCAAAAAGGATAAATAAAAAAAATCGTTACATTCCAACGATGGAAACTTCAACGTCATTAGAAATAAATGACTTTTGGTGCATTCCAACTGAGCAAACTTCCATATCATTGCGTCTCGACGATTATAACTTCAGCGATGTGACTTTGCTACAGCTTGAAGAGCGTAGATTCGTCAATGAGGATGAAGTTTGCATCGTTGGAGTGTGATGAAAATTCATTTTTCTGAATTCCTTAAATTTCCCATGAAAATGTCTCCAGCATTTTTTAAGATTTGCTTGGAGACCTATAGGCTAAATCTGGCAAAAAAGATTTGTACAATCAAAATGAGTTGATGAAAGTATTTGAAAAATTCTTTGTTCCATACCAACGATGCAAACTTCAACAGTGCGATTTGTCATTAATACCGTCGTGCCAATGTTTATCGTCGGACTTGTGGTAGGAAGATCGGCGGAATGTTTTTTAAGCACGTTATGGGAGATCCGCAAGCTTAACATGAAAAAAAGCCTTCGGCCGATGACCCAGACGAAGAATGTTGAGCTACAAAGATCAGCTGATTGTTTTTCAGGATCGTCATGGCAGATCCGCTGGCTAAATGTTTACCGAACGCATTTTGGGTGATGACCGGAATGAAAAAAACGGAAAACGAATTTTCGTTGCGCTTCCACGATGGAAACTTGAATGACCTAACTTTGGTACACCTTGAAGACCGTAGATTTGTCTACATTGAAGGCGTGGATCGTCGAGGGAGAATTTGATGAACGCTGTGCTTTAATTATCGACGACGTTGAAGTTTGCATCGTTGGAATGCAACGATTTTTTTCTTTGTAGATTTTTATCGTTATCCAAAGCCTTTTTTTCTTGCTAACCAAGGTTATACATTTCTAATAAGAATACGTTGAAACGTTTGAAATGGTAAAAAAAAATTAAGGCCTTAGGCCACAGTAACGGGTATAAAATCATGTGCGAATTTGACAATTTTTACAAATGTGCGAATTTAAGGGGAGGGTCGGGTTTCAGCGTGAAAAAAAACACTTTTTTGCGAATTTTTTTCATCTATATGGATAGAGTTAATTTATTGAAACCTTTTGTACATTGTTAAGTGTCATTTTAAGAACATTCCGTGAAATTTGTACGCGAAAATATCCACAAACAAGCCGGTGACAAAGCTTTTCCAAGAACGCCTTTGGAAAAACACGATTTGCGGTGTTCACTGTATCTCAGCTAGAAATTATCTGAAATCAAGTACCATTAAAATTTAGTCAAAGTATCATCAAATCCTCCCCCCAACGGTCTTTGATATTTTTTTTTCTTTTCTAAATTTTTGGTGGTCATGTAAAGTGAAAAGTGCTATTTTTCACGGAAAAACCGCCATTTTGGGGGTGGAAAACCCCCTCAAGGTAAAAAAAATCTCAAACTAACCGTTAGGGGGAGGTATTTTATATGTAGAAAGAGTGTACCAAGTTTGAAATAAATCGGTCATGTAGTTTTCAAATGGCAGTGAATACGGACTTTGAAAAAGTGGTTTCGAGAAAAACGCGGCACCGGCTTGTTTGTGGATATTTTCGCGTACAAATTTCACGGAATGTTCTTGAAATGACACTTAACAATGTACAAAAGGTTTCAATAAATTTACTCTATCCATGTAGATGAAAAAAAATCGCAAAAAAGTGTTTTTTTTTTCACGCTGAAACCCCTACCCTCCCCTTAACAAAAAGTGATTCACTCATAAAATTTATTAGACATCTATTTAGTATGAATATCAAGCTTTTAGAAAATATATATATATTTTTTTTCGATGTACAAAATGGCCGACTACTAATATTTTCTTTTGTTATCTTTTTTTTAGGCACTCCGTGGCGTGACATTTAGCATCCACAATTCTTTACCTAGAACAAAAAACAAAAATTCT